>LNAC01000018.1:6433270-6554931 GCA_002007465.1 Ailurus styani | reverse complement strand
GGGGGGGGCCACGAGCGCAGGGGGGTAGCGGCGGGCGGGGACCCTGGTCAGCAGCTGGCCCCCCGCCCCGCCCTGCTGGGGGGCTGTGCGCACCCGCGGTGCGGGTGCGGGGCTGTGGGGGCGGGTGTCCGGCCCCCACGATGCGGCCGCACGTGTGGCGGGGCCCGGGTTGTGTCCCTCCTCGGACTCAGGAGAAAAGCGCCACTCTCCCGGCGCAGCTTTGTCTGGGCTGCGGGGCGCGCTGGGGCCCTTCGCCGCTTCCTCGGCCCCGCTTCCTTTCGTTTCCCTTCGCTTCCCGGCCGGCTCCGGCAGCGCGATCCACGCCAGGTGGGAACCCTCAGCCCCGAGAGGCGCTCGGAATTCGGAACTCGGGCGGCGGAGGTCCGAGTCTTTCATCAGCCAGGGAGGGTGAAGTTTGAAAACAGGCTGCAGGCTAAAAAGCTCAGGAGGCTGAGCCAGCAGCTGGTTTGGAGGGGCGGCTCGAGTTGCCTTTCAGATCTTTTGGGTTGTCTGAAATTGGGTTAGGATTCCCAAGTTCAGGTGCTGTAGAACAGTTATTAGGTTTATCTAGTGCTTTTGCGTTATTTCGGCATCTTAACTCCTTCTGCTGGGCTCTTTGGAAGCCCCAGTGCCCTCTTATTGTCTGCTCTAGCGACTTAGGATCGCACCAGCCACACTGCTTTGATTACTTCCTGGTAGGGTCCTGGTGCCGCCGCTAGAGTCTTTGTTTATTAGCTTTGAGATGATCAATGGTAGCTTGAGGTGTAGAGTAAAATTTGAATTTTGCATTTCAAAAACCTTAAGTTCAGTTGAAATAAAGGAAAAGAGCAATGGTACGATTTAGGTTGTGACATTTTTCATTGTGGTTTGAAGCTGGGAAGATAGTTTGGAGAATGCCTTAACACTTTTGACAGGTTACTTCTTAAATGGTGATTACGTCCTTGGAGAAAAACCTGGGCAACGCCACAAAGAAAAAAGTACTCGAGGGTTAGGAATAGAAATAACTGCAGTTTCTTGGAGCTCTCAGAGGTTTGATGCTTTGCTTGACTTTGTAAAGTCAGATTATTTTTTTTCTGCATGAAGCCTTTAAAGATTAACTGGTTAATTGGTTTTACAATGCAGTGTTGCATTTTTTTATGAGGGTGCAGAAACTTGTATAAATTACCTCTCATCTAAGAATTTATCTTCCACAGTGAATGTTGAGTATGGAAAAACAAATAAGGTGTATCAAATTGCTTTTCAAATTGATTGGGGGGGTTCATTAGCTATAATCGTAGCTATGGCTGTGGTGCTAAAACTGTAACTTTTAATCATTTTCCCCCAAGAGATTTGAAAAAAATGACCAAAGTAAATACTAGGAAAATTGTATCTTATGAGGAATGATGCTCTTGCTCATCTGTAGTAAACTTCAGGGATACTAAGTGGACAGCACACTACTGGCTTTTTTAAGGTAAACTCACATCAGATTTAAAGATGGCCTCACTGGGCACAAGCATCTAAAAAAGGAAGAGAGTTTATGCAAGTGGCAGATATCCTGTTGTGAGTCAGTCTTGCCTTTGTCAGTCAGGGAGTCCACTTGACTGTGGAAAAGAGTGCAGAAAATTGAGTATCTCTTGAGGAACTTAAAGTAAAATGGAACATAACTAAGAGACTTTTATTGATAGCAACAACAAACTAGTATGTCTAGGTATAAGGATGGGGTCATTTCTCTCCCAGAAGGATGGTGACTTTTGCATCTTACAACAAAGTGTTTCTCCGACATTGCTTTATGAGGGTGGCTAGTCATGTGCTTGAATTCGTAGAACCAATAAAGCTAGTTTTACAACTTTATGTGGTTTTTTTTTTCTGTCCATATTTTGTGAATTGAACCCATTTCATGTGAGCCTCCCATTTTAACCTGTCGGCATCCATTCTTGATATAATTTCTTACTGTACTGAGCTTGATCTTGTTCTTGCCCGCCTGTTTCAGTGATTAAATGATTAGTGAATTTGTGAGTCCTTAACTAATTCATCATCTTGGAGTAATATGTATTCTGGCATTTATTCCCTAACACTCTTGAATTTCTTTTTTCTTTCTTTCTTTCCTTCGTTTTTTTTGGTTTGTTTTTCTTTGTTTTTGTTTTTGTTTTTTTTTTTTTTTTGAGTAGCAGACCAAAAGGGTAGCCAGTGTGTTAAATAATGCTGTGACCGGGTATTGAGTCTGATTACGTTCTTATTAAGGAGGGGAAAAAAAAATCCCTGTTTTGGCACTAGGACAATAAAAGTAATGCCCTTGCCTTGTTTTCTTTGGGAGCCTGCAATTACACCACAGTGAAACAGCCTTAAGGCAGCCAAGCAAATTGCAAAAGGCCAACATCCTAGGCTCTCCTAGCTAGCAGTACATCCTTGGACAAGTAGTTCTTTTTCTTTTGAGCATCAGTTTCATTATGTCATCTATAAAAAAGGGCAATACTTCACATTTACTTCACAGGTTGCTGCTAGGATGAACAAAGTAATTTTTTGTGAAAATGTTGGGAAACTCCTGTTAACACTATGGAAGTAATAGGTGGTATTACAAGCCAGAACATTTTTATAAATAGGACTCCGCATACTTAAATATCTAAAGCCCCTTAAATAGGGCCTAGGACAGACTGGCTTTATGCCGAATTATGCTTTGCAAGGAGATATATTACTCAACAAGATTAGGGGGTGTAAGAAGTAATTATACTTCAACATTGACTTGAGCTTCTTAACTATGGAAGGCACTGTGTGTTAGGTTATGTAATTGTGTATTGCAGTGGTTCTCAAAGTTTTCTCAGGACCCCTTTAGACTTAAAAATTATTGAGAACTCAACCTTTGTATGGCTTGTATCTATTGATATTTGCTGTACTAGAATTAAAACAAGAATTTTAAATACATTTTATTAAATCATTTACAAATAACAGTAGTTAATCTGTTACCTGTTAATAGAGATAATGGTTTATAGAAAATAACTCTAGTTTTCAAAACAAAAATTTGATGATGAGTGTGGCATTATTTTACATTTCTGCAACTCTCTTTGTTGTCTAGCTTAATAGAAGACAGCTGCATTTTCATATCTGCTTCTGCGTTCAGTCTCTTGAGGTATCACACATCATGTAGCCTCTGGAAAACTCCACTGCGTGCTTGTGAGAGAACGAGGGTAAACAAGTAACATCTTAATATTATTCATGAAAATGGTTTGACTACACATACCCCCCTGACAGGGTTTTGGAAACTCTTAGGGGTCCAGGACCACACTTTGAGAATCTGCTAATATACATCTGTAGTAGCAGTGAGGGACAGTTGCTCTAATCAAAACAGCTTTAAAAAATTAGAGAAATCCTGAAGGCTAGCAACATGTATGTCTTTGCATAGACTTATAGAGTTTTTGAAATACATGAGCTGGGAAGAGGTCTAGTTCTGTTGGGGTCCAGTCATCCCGTCCTCTCAAAAAAGTTGCAATCTAATCTATTTGGTGAGAGACAGGAAGCTAACAGGTTAGAAGATAAATCCATGTTGTGGTTTAAGGTAAATGTTGAAAATAGCAATTTCCTAATAAGGTAAAAACTGATTTATGTCTAATCTTTGCTAAAGGCATTCTCATTTTAAGCGAAAAGGTTTTAAATAAAAACTAGGACATTCTCTCAAGATCTTTGTTATGTGCACATACCAGATGTTATTTTCAGAAGCTGGAGACTTGGGCATTTCTTATTTTTGTGGGTAAAAGGACTGAACCAGTGGTAAAATACAGGGGAAAGAACACAAATTGTTTAAAATGATGCCCTAAACACAACTGTTTTAATAACTAAAGAAAGCCAAAGAATAAGCATTTGGACCTCAAGGGTTTGAGTGAAATAAAATAGCCGGTTAAATTGGAGATATTTTAATAGGATAGGCATGAGAATTTACCCTGATTAATACTTCAAAGAACTGAGAATGCCTCTTTAATTTTCCAGTAAACAGTTGCCCTCATATTATTCTACCCAGGAAAAGTAAATATAAATAAAGTAAATGTTCTGCAGTTTGGGGTGGATATTAGAGATAACCCCGCCTTTGTTTTTGTTTTTGTTTTTTGATGATCCATTTAGTAAGCTGAAGTGCTGATTATTAATCCTTGCCAGTGGTAATAAATTCGTAGTTTGTAGTAAAGCTTGTGTTAAAGGTGAGAAATTACTTTGATCCAGTGATGGGTTATTTTGTGTCGTATTTCTCTCACAACCCTCCATCTAAAGAATACTTCTATGCCCAGTAGATTACATTTTCTGGATAGGATCAGTCAATTGTTCATCCTTAGGTCAAACGTATTCACTGCTTTTTGGTAGCACTGTTTGAGGTGTTTATTAGGTGCTTAGCATGTAACAAGACACTCAGTAAATACTTGCTTAATGAATGAAGGAACTTTTCTTCCATTTAGATTATGGCTGGAATGACCTTAAACTTCATGTTGAAAATAAACACAAAGTGAAATTACCCCTAGAATGCTTTCACCAGTCCTTACTCCCAGTATTTTCCTCTGTAAGATAAACTTTGACTGGATTATGAACAAGTGGCCTTCTGCAGTGTTACCACAATGAAATTGAATTCTTTTGACATTCTGTATTTGTAGATGGGCAGGTGAACATTTTAGTGTATACGTGGGTGGGGCAGTTAAAAAATCAATGAACAGGCGATACTTTTTCACATTAATTCTGGAGGTTAACTTTTGAATTTTATGCATAGTTCTCTGAAGAACTTAAACTTTGTTGGTAGCATTTGTAAGCTTAGGTCAAATATAATTATTTTTCTAGTTTTTCTGGCAGTGCTGCCCCCTGCCCCCAGAACCTTAAACCAGCCTCAGCAAAGTGTCTAAATAATTGGCGGTAGATGTGAAAGATCTAGAATCTAGAATGTGCTCCATGTGTTTGAAGAGGCCGTAGTCTAGGCATTAAGCCTAACATTTTGCTGTTGTGAAGTTTTGACACATTGATCAAAAGTTATTTTCTAAATGATATTCTTCGTAGTCTACAATGAATATCCTTCATGTCCAAAGCAGAAGTAAGAATGGGATTGAGGGGAGTATGTGAACTCTTTGTTTCAGTTTCCCATTATTCATTTATTTTCAAAATAATTCCTTCTCATCATTATTTGCTTTTATAGGATTAGTCTTAGGCTTTTATAACATTCTACTTTTTCCTCATTTTAATTTATGCAATTTCCTTCTTTACTGGAATTTAATAGATTCATTTTTGGATTGTTGAAACTAGATTTAGAAATACGTTTTATAGTATTTGTAGCTCTGTAAGCAGAATAGTAATTTAGTTTGGAGCTCAGTGAGTAATTTAAATTCCTGCTTTAAAATTTAATTGAGTCCCTTTTCCATCAGGGAGTAATTTACATGTACATTTTCCCCTAACTTTGTTTTTTCTTTCTTTTGGAGCTTTTCTCTGTTTCTTGAGCTATTTTATATATTTTTCCTTCTTTGAACAAAAAATATTATTCCCCTTTGATTAGGCTGCAGTTTCCCACCAACCTACTGATGGGTTTTGTGTTCAACCTAGGCTTCAGAATAGAGTTGGGTAGATAGATTATCAGTGCTTGAAGTGGAAAATGTATACAGTTTAATATATTTTAGTATTTCATGTTTATTCATAGTTCCTTTAGACATGAGAGCAACTGCATTCTGGGTGTTTTAATAGAGCTTTCCTGGACAGATGGCTTAGAAGGACGTACTTAGATTCTCAGCAGGGGCTAGTACTTTTTGGAGGGTATATTTGTCATGAAACTTACCTTGATTGACAGTTTAGAATGGTGGGAATAGCATTAATATCAGTAACAGCTTCTTCATCTTACCTAGAATTTTTTTTGTGCTAAGACCTCTCAGGATGCTCTGTGATTCATAATAAGTCTGATTTGAGAATGTAGATAAGGGTAGGTATCTTTTAGATTGAAAGGAAATTTATCTAAGACTTGTTCATTGCCATTGTATCCTGGAATCTTTCGGGGTTTCGAATGATCTTTGGCTTGAAAACTTGTATGTAGAGATCATCTTTTAACTGCTGTGTGTCTGCAGATTTTAGTATCTATAGTAATTCCAGATGTTTTCTCATCTGTTTTACTGAGTAGGAGGAGAATGGAGAACAACATAAAGTAACTTCAAAGAAGTTTGCTAGCGTTTAATCCTGACTAATTTAATTAACTGCCCATCCTTGTAGTTTTTCCTGTTTTATGGATTGTGAAACTGAGACAAAGATTAAGAGAGTTGCTTAAGATGCTTGGGGGTATTAGAGATAGCCCAAAGCTTAGACTCAAATACCATTCAAACCATACTTTTAGCTTGCCTTTTAAAAAGCAGGGTCTTTATTTTGTCATCCAGTAACTTAGTGCTTAATAATTTAAAGGATTTAAAGTGTTTGGAAACATGCTTGAAATAATTCCTTTGAAGATTTTTTAACATGAAATATGTTTAAAATTCCACGTTTTGAAAATAATTTTAAAATTCTATATTTGATTAGGCGTTCCTCTTCCTGTTTATTGATTAAAGTACAGGCAAGTTGGAACAAGATTGGTAATACAGTTGGAAGAAAACTGCTGTTTTTGAATTTCTTAACTTCATTACAGTTTAGATCTAATTTTTTTGTTGGCCGAAATTCATGTTACTTTAGTTCAGATATAAGAAACCAGCTTTCTCAACGTAGCTGTGGATAAAATGCAGTTAGCTTTTGGTTATTTTTTTAAATGTGCTTCTGTTCTTGAAGTTGCCCCTTCTCATTTTTTTAATTTTGTTTCTAAGAGAGGAGATTCTTCTTGGAGGTAGTTTTCCTGTGGGATGGTGGAGGGAGGGAATTCTTGAGATAGGGAATTTTGCTTTTGCTTCTGGTAGCTCAGAGGTTATTTGAATCTTTGTTTTTAGGCCAATGTACTTTGTTGATTCCATTGAGTTATATTCTAAGATTTTCCAATTGTATTTCTTGTGAAAGTTAATTATAGTCTTCAGAGTACAAATCTTAAAACAGATTTCCCTCTCTTAAGTACTGACAAGTATGTATGTGTACTGGAGAGATGCATAAAATGCAGATGAGCTTAGAGAGGCAATTTCACATTTTGAAAACTATTGTTGAAATTAAACTTGGACATTAAGAAATGAAGTTTATAGTTGTCTTAATGTTTGTGTGAGCTAAGTGCTTCATGATTAATAAATGCTAGGTGAGAATTGCGAGTTTATTTTTAAAGATTTACTTATTTATTTTGAAAGAGCATGCGTGCACACAAGCAAGCTTGGAGGTGGAGGGACAGAAGGAGAGGGTCTTAATCAGACTTTGTGTTGCACCGAGCAGGGAGCCCCACTCAGGGCTCCATCTCATGACCCTGAGATCAGGACCTGAGTGGAAACCAAGAGTGGGCACTCAACTGAATGAGCCACCCAGGCACTGTGAGAGTTTATTTTTATTGATGAACAGCTCATGTGTTTGAAAAGATATAGTCAACTGGATTTTACCTGAAGACTGTATTCTGCTTTAGGATTAAATAGCTCTGTCAGTGGGCTGTTTTCCATTTTGAGTAGACATTCATTCGATCCTGATATTCTTTCTTTGTTGTAGTTAGGTTTAGGATAGCTCTATAGAAATCTGCTTGCCTGGTTATCCTTCACCCACCATGAAGACTCTTAATTTTATAGACTGCTCTTGTACTATCTCATCACCAGGAAGAGCAGGCTGGTGATTAAGTGTCATATTCCTGCAGGTTTAATTTAACTGACTGTAAGATGCTACACTTACTGTTTTAGCTTCTTTAAATCTTTGTCCTTACTGACCATGCTCAGACTTTCTTTTTTCTTTTTTTTATTTTAATTTATAATAAGATTTTATTTATTTATTTGGCAGAGAGAGACACAGCGAGAGAGGGAACACAACAAGCAGGGGGAGTGAGAGAGGGAGAAGCAGGCTTCCCACTGAGCAGGGAGCCCGATGTGGGGCTTGACCCCAGGACCCTGGGATCATGACCTGAAGCACCCAGGTGCCCCAGATTTTCTTTTTTAAATAGTAGATTATTGTCCATTCCTTTGTTTTGAACATTCGTTGGACAATATTGGGATGGTAATATTTTGAGCAAAGTTTTTGAAGATCATACTGCTATTTCAAGAAAACAATTTTCGCTGTAGAATGTTTCCCTGGGAATATTGATAGATAACATGTTAGAGAAATGCTCTCATATAATATTTTTTTAAAAAGAAATATTTAAAACTTAGAGTCTCTGGGACTAGTACTTAGGTTACTGATTGAGGATTTTTAATTTTAGTTCCACATAGTAAAACATCCTTTGATTCAATCAAGATTAACTCTAGATTCCACCTGAATTATTTTGAATATTAATTATGGGATGCATTAACATTGGAGAAATTGCTCTGTACCAGCTAAGGACTCAAGCTTTACCTTATGTGTGTGCAGTAGCTGCCAGACCTCAACATTCATGACATGAGAATTTAATTGAGAGCTTTAGGTACTACATCAGTTTCATTTCAGTTATTTTAAAAATGTGTTTTGTTTGTCTTTTGTCTTTTCGGAGCCTCATTTAAAAACATTTTTAGGCTTTTGTGGGTTTTTTTCTTTGAACAATTAATAGATATTTTGGGGGAAATGTGGGTCAGATTTTAAATTTGTGTCTAATGATTATAAAAAAAATTCAAGCTCTTGGTTTTTGTTGATCAGAATAGCCATAGGAGTTTGCAGGTTCCTCTTTTCTGTAATACTCGTTATCTAGCCTGTTAAGCAGAGATAAGTATGTGCCCAGTTTATATTTTTTCTTTCCATTTATTCATAAATAGTCACATTGACTTTAGGTGAATAAAGAGTTTCCCAGCACACCAGTAAATACAAGTATGGTATTTTCCACCCCCACCGCTTTGTGCTTTCCTTTATTATATAACCGTAAAAAACTAGGAGGAGAGTTATACAATGCAGATATTAAACCTGGTGTTCTCTGAGTAAAGTCTTGATAATGAGAGGTTCCTAAACCTCTTAATTATTTATTTATTTATGGGTGGGAATGCTTCATTCATATATATATATATATATATGAATCTTTTCTTACGTTGCATATACTTGCTATTGTTTTAAAATAATAGTTTTGTGATATTTACATTTATGACTTGATTCGTTTCTTTTGTAGATCCTGCTACTGTTTAACCATGGATTTGTTTACTCAGGCTGTTGGCAAAAGCATGGAATAGCATCAGATCTTGCTATATTAAATAAATGGAAATATTAGATGTTAGAATTATTCTTAAGTGATTCATGGCTTTTGTTTTCATTCTGCGTAATCTGCTTCATAGGGGAAGTTATTTTCAAAGCAATATAAACTCTTGGTAATTTCTCTGTAGTTATTTGTGTCTGGTCTTCCAGAGGCAAAGTGGCCCATTTTGACTCTGATTTGGTAATCTGCTTTGGCTTTAGTAGTTTTAAGCCTCCTCCTCATTACCCTTTCCTCTCATTTGGAGTTAGAGGCACAGTTCCAGTATTTAGCTGAAGGCTGGTAGAGTAGATATAGCATAATAACTTTCTTAGGTTTTTCATCAGAGTAGGTCTGAAGAAGTCAGATTTGTGATAGAATGAATAATAAATTTATTTAGTGCATTACTGTTTGGGGGATTATGTAGTTTCACATACATCGTTTCCATATGTTGTTTTCATTTCATGTTGAAAAGTGATTTCAGAAATTTCAAAATAGAATAAAATACTTGAGCCAGTGAGGAGACCAGCCTTGGTCTCCTCTGGATCAGAATTTGCCTCTATGTGGGAAGTCAGCAGGACCAGATGCTCTCTTTTCTAGCTCTGTAGGTAACTGGATCTGTTAATATATAGATGACACATTTTGGCCAGTTTTGAAATTACATTCTGTAGTAAAGGACACATAGCATTAGCTCTGCAAATTCTGCTTGTAGTATACATGGAATTCAGTTTGTGCCTAGCATACCTCAAATGATAAACTGCTATTGTAATTTTTATGCCAAGTGAGAGATTTAAAAACATTTTTTTATAGATTTTATTTATTTGTCAGAGAGCGAGAGCACAAGGTGGGTGGGGTGGCCAGCAGAAGGAGAAGCAGCCCGCTGAGCAAGGAGTTTGATGCGGGACTCAGTCCCAAGGGCCCTGGGATCATGACCTGAGCCAAAGGCAGACGCTTAACCAACTGAGCCACCCAGGCGTCCTAAAAAAATTTTAATTCCAGTATGGTTAATATACAGTTTTACACTAGTTTCGGATACACAATACAGTGATTCAGCACTTCCATCAGGCTCCCTGTTCTCCCTCTTCCTACCCCCTCACCCCCGCTTGTGCTCTCTCTTTTTGTCAAATAAATAAATAAATAAATAAAATCTTAAAAGATTAATTCATGTTTTCAAAAAGTAATACATAGACACAGTTAAGTGATAGTATCAAAAGGTTCATTTTTTTTTTTAAAGATTTTATTTACTTATTTGACCAAGAGAGAGGGTGAGGCAGAGGGAGAAGCAGACTCGCCACTGAGTAGGGAGCCTGATGCAGGGCTCGATCCCAGGAACCTGGGATCATGACCTGAACTGAAGGCAGATGCTTAACAGACTGAGCCACCCAGGTGCCCCAGTATCACAAGGTTCAAAACACGATTTCCTACCCCTCCACCTTCAGTCTCACTGTCCACAGACAACCACGCTAAGGTCTATTTAGTTTTCTCTCTCATACAGGTAAATACCTGTATACTTTTCTTTTTAAGGTTTAGTTTAATTTATTTATTTGAGAGTGAGCGAGAACAAGCAAGACAGAGAGCATGAGTGGGAGGGTAGGGACAGAGGGAGAGGGAGGGGCAGAGCAGGGAGCCCAATGCAGGGCTCCATCCCAGGACCCTCAGATCATGACCTGAGCCAAAAGCAGACATTTAACTGACTGAGCCACCCAGGTGCCCCAATACCTGTATGCTTCTAAGTAATACACTGTTATTTCTTTAAAGTTTATCACTTTTAGGCTTTATCTCTTCACATCTTGCTGTGGTAAATAAGGACATTAATGTGTTTGTACCATCCTCCCTTCTGCCCCCTTTTCCATTTCTCAGTATAACTCGATTACAGGTTTTGGTTAACATGGAAATTACTTTTTTTTGAATTTTATTTTTCCTTGAGTTAATAATTGCTTTTTTATTTTTTAATTTTTTTAAATCTCTACATCCAGTGTGGAGCTCAAACTCACAACCCAGAGATCCGGAGTCACGTGCTTTACTGACTGAGCCAATCAGGTGCCCCAATTATTGCCTTTTAAAAAAAGTTTACCTTTTACATATTTGCTCCCAGATATACTTATAAAACTGTCATATGTCTATGAATATTATTTTTCAAGTACTTAAGCATATAAATAATCTCTTAGTACTATTTTTTTCCCCCGAAAACTTCCTTTCCAGACTCCTCTTCCTCCCATTTCAACTAATTGTTCTCTAGGCCTATTGGACAGTTTTTATCTTCTGATTCCCTTGCTATTCTCTTGTATTATTAGATCTTACATTTCCTGGATCCCATGTCTTTCTCTTTGTTGGTTGATTAGCCTGTTTTGCTGGAGTACATCATCCCGCTCTTCTCACAGGAGGCAGATTTTTGACACCATGAAAGTCGGACACTTTTATTCTAATTTTATACTTGATTGCTTGACTGACTATAGAATATTAGAAAAGATTTTTCTCTTAGAAATTTTATAAAAGTGTTGTTCCTTTGTTTTTAGGCTTCTAGTATTGCTATTGAAAAACCTGATGCCATTCTGATTACTGTGCCTTCAATATTGTATTTCCTTTTATTCTTTTTTTTTTTTTTTGGAAGCTTTTAGGGTATTCTTCTTATCCTTAGTGTTCTGAAACCTCAAAGTGATGTGTGTCGGCCTGGGTAGTTTTTCTTTTATCATGATGGGTACTCGAGGCGCCTTTCAGGTCTCTATGTTTGGTAGCACCCTTATCTTCCCATACTTACATCTCTTAGTTTGTTCTTTTTTCTTTTTGGAACTCCTATTAATTGAATGTTGGGTGTCCTAGGTAGAACTTGCAATTTTCTTATCTTTTTATTTCTTTGTCTTTTGGTTCTAGTTCTGAGATATTTCTTTTTTTTTTTATTTTTAAAGATTTTATTTATTTATTTCACAGAGGGAGAGAGATCACAAGTAGGCAGAGAGGCAGGCAGAGAGAGGGGGGGAAGCAGGCTCCCCGCTGAGCAGAGAGCCCGATGCGGGCCTCGATCCCAGGACCCTGGGATCATGACCTGAGCCGAAAGCAGAGGCTTTAACCCACTGAGCCACCCAGGCGCCCTAGTTCTGAGATATTTCCTTGATTTTTTTCCTCCCCCTCCTTCCATTGAATTTTTATATTTAATCATATTTTTAATTTTCAAGAGCTTTTGCTCATTTTTCTGATCATTGCTTCTTCATACATCCTGTTGCTATTGTTTTGCAGTATCTTTTCCTATTACTCTGAGGGTTTTAGAATTTGTTTGTTTTAAAGTTTTTCTGTTCTCCCTGCATTGTTTCTATTTCCTCTAGATTCCTCTTTTTGTTTTGTTTTGTTTTCAGTGTCTACACCCACTGCCCACTGTGGGGCTCAAACTCAATGACTCTGAGATCAAGAGTCACATGTTCTACCAACTGCGCCAGCCAGGTGCCCCTTCCTCTTTTTCTTTTTAAAATGATTTTCTTCCAGGTGCCTGGGTGGCTCAGTTGGTTAAGTGTCTGCCTTTGGCTCAGGTCATGATCCTGGAATTGATCATGGTCCTGTGTCATGTGCTCCCTGCTCAATGGGGCGTCTGCTTCTCCCTCTGCCCCTCACCTGCTCGTGCTTTCTCTCTCTCTCTCTCTCTCTCTCTCTCTCTCAAATAAATAAATAAAATCTTAAAATAAAATTATCCTCTCAGACTACAGATTTTTTTTCAAGGATTTGTTTTATCTTTGTCTTTCTGTGAGTGAGGCACTAAAAAGCTCTGTCAGTGGACTTGACCTGTGAGATGGGAAAACAGGCCATCTTCTTCACTGGAGGTCACACTGAAGATGTCTGTATGAGAACTTCTTTAGTTCTGTTGAGTTTTTCAGTCTTCCTTCTAGGGGCTGTACACCTGGCCACTGACATTCTGACATCAGGGTATAGGAAGTTCCATGATTCAATTGTTCCTTACAGCCCTTAGATCCATCATTTTCAATCCTGTCCTTCCCCTTGCTGTCTGCTGTGCCCAGTGTCCCTGAGCCCATGGCCACCTCCGAACTGCATTCTTCTCTGCTGGCAGTTAGGTTATAGCTTCCTTTGCACTACCAAGATTATTACTGCTCCTCTAACTTCTTCCTGGCTTCCAAATATGTTGAAATTTTTTGTGTGCTTTGATTGCCTCACATGTTCTCTTTATCCTTTTATCTGTTTAATTCCTTTATTGTCATTTTCATGGATGTTAGGAGGGAGAGGAGAAAAGAGAGAAGTTGGTTTGCCATGTTTTATTTGATGTCTTTTTTTTTTTTTGAGAGAGAGAGTGCACATGTTGGGGGGGGGATGGTCAGAGGGAGAGGGAGAGAGAGAATTCTAAGCAGGCTCCATGCCCAGCCCAAGCCTGACTCAGGGCTCTATCCCACTGCTTTGAGATCACTACTGGAGCCGAAATCAAGAGTCAGTGCCGAACCGACTGAGCCACCCAGGCACCCCTTAGTGTCTATTTTTAAATGAAATATTTTAAATCACTTTTAGGGCAAGGTGCTTTGTCCTATCAAAAATGGATCTTATTAGTTACATTCAGATAGTTAAATCATTAAAACTGAAATTTTGCATTATTCTATTTGAGTACAAGATCAAACTCAGATTTACCTTCTCTTATGGACAGAGCAAAATATTGTTGCTTTTATCAGAGTCAGGAGAAAGAGTAGGTAAACCAGAGGGTTTGACTCTGTTTAGGAAGCCAAATCACAAGCCAGACTTTGGATATGTAAAAGAAACACAGTTGTAAGGTCATTTGGACTACTATAATTAATATATTGTGATATTTTCACTGGATTAGTTCATTATCCATCATTTAGTGGAGTTAATGTTGGGTTCATAAAACTATTTGCCTCTACACATTGATAATGTAACCTTTTCCCTTGCGTTTTGGTTTAAAAAAAAGTTCTTAATTGGAAATAAAGAATAACATTTTTTAACCTCAAAAAATTTTTATTTTGATATAATTCTGTACTTAAAGAAGCATTGCTAAGAACAGTACAAAGAACTCCCATCTACTCTTTTTTCCCCCAAGTTTTTATTTAAATTCTAGTTAGTTAACATTCAGGTGTAGAATTTAGTGATTCATCACTTTTGTACAACAACTGGTGCTCATCACAAGTGCACTCCTTAATCCCTGTCACTTATTTAACCCATCCCCCACCAACCTCCCCTCTGGTTGCCATCAGTTTGTTCTCTATAGTTAAGAGTCTTTACCTAGATTCACCAGTTGTTAACATTTTGCCCCATTTGTGTTATCATTTATGTATGCATCCTCAGTTTATATGTTTTCTTCCTGAGGGATTTGCAGGTAAAATACTCCTTTTCCATAAATACTTGGTTTTCCCCCCAAGAACAAGGAGTTTTTTTTCAACAAGCATAGAATATTGATCAAAATCAGGTATTTAATACTGATAGAGTAGTATTATCTAATGCACATTCCATATTCAGATTTCTCCAGTTGTCCCAATAGCGTCCTTTTTATATTTCCTTTATAGCAGTTTCCCCTTTGTGTCACACCTACCTACCTGCTCCACCAGATCTAATATAGGATTATGCATTTCATTTTGTTGTCATAATGGTTTAGTCTTCTTTAATCTGGAATAGTTCCTTGGCTTTTATCTTTCAGATTGTGGTATTTTTAAATTTATTAAAAAAATTTTTTGGGGGGCGCCTGGGTGGCTCAGTGGGTTAAAGCCTCTGCCTTTGGCTCAGGTCATGATCTCAGGGTCCTGGGATTGAGCCCCGTATCGGGCTCCCTGCTCAGCAGGGAGCCTGCTTCCTCCTCTCTCTCTGCCTGCCTCTCTGCCTACTTGTGATCTCTCTCTCTCTGCATCAAATAAATAAATAAAAATCTTAAAAAAATTTTTTTTAGAATTTATTTGAGAAAGAGAGAGAACAGGCACACATATGAACATGAGGGGCAGAGGGAGAGGGAGGGAAGCAGAGTCCCTGCTGAGCCCTTCCACAGGCTCCATCCCAGGATCCTGAGATCTTGACCTGAGCGGAAATCAAGAGTCCCACCTTAAACCAACTGAGCCACCCAGATACTCCCGAGATTGTGGTATTTTTAAAGAATACAGGCCAATTATTTTATAAAATATACTTCATTTTGAGTTCTTCTGATGTTTCCTCATGATTTGATTTGGGTAGCATTTTTTTGGTAGGAATTCTACAAAAGTAATGTGTCTTCTCAGGGCATCATATGAAGAGATATATGATGTTGGTTTGTCTCGTTTTTGGTGATGTTAACTTCAATTATTAAGGTAATATTTGCAAGGTTATTCCACTGTAAAGTTGTTATTTTTCCCTTTGCTATTAATAAGTATCTTGTGGGAGGCACTTGGAAATTTTGTGTATATATCCTGTTCCTCACCAGGCTTTCACCTAATAACTTAGCATCCATTGATGATTCTTGACTGAATCACTTATTACTAGGATGGTTGTAAGATGTTGAATTATTTTTAAGATGTAGAGTTTTTAACTTGTATTTTTTTCTAAATATATTAGTATTCTGTAAGGAAGAACTTTCCTTTCCATCCCAGTTATTTATTTATTCAGTTATTGTATTAGCGTGGACTCAGATTTTTATTTTATTCTTTGATATCATTATTATTTTGAGGCCCAGATTATCATATATTTGGCTGGTGGGAGCAACCCAAGCTGGAATTTTGCCATGTCCCTATTGTTCTTTGAGCTCTTTATTTTGGACACAAGGTACTCCAGGCTCATCTCGTAGTCAGCCTACCCCAGCCTTGGAATCAGCCATTTTCCAACTATCCCTTATTCCATTTAGTGGGGAATAATGTTTGTAAATTAATATCTCTCAGCAGATAAGAGCTAAGAAATATAAATAAATACACATATCTATATTTGTGTGTGTGTTTGTCTGAGTTCATATTACTTGTAATTCCAATTCAGCACCACAGGTCTGATCTTGCCCCTTTTCATATTTGTAATGCTCTTCTCCAAGATTGAAAATCTGGTTCCCATTATCCTCAGCATATGTACTCATTTGCTCTGTGCCATAATCAGAGAAAGTAATTCCAGAACTGCTAACCCATACCATTGTAAAGGAAACCCCTTTTTAACTAGAGTTCAATATTTGTTTATGGTTCTTTTTGTCTATGTACTGACAATATGTAAAGTATTATGGTCAAAAGTCATTTGGGTTACTTTCCCTCCATCTTTTAATACACTTATTTATTTGACACATAATTGGGTTCATTTGTGTTTGATTTCCATTCCGGATTTTTTTTCAGCTCTTCCTTGCTGATTTTTGTTTTCCTTTTCGAATGTTTAAAACATTGGTGTGGTTCCAGAAGCTAAAACTATACTGAGAAGTTTACTACCCAATCGTTTCACTCATTGCCATCCACTCTTGTAGGCAATTATTCTGATTTATTCCTCCTGGGTTTTTTTTTTGTTTGTTTTTGTTTTTTTGTTAAAAAAAACCAAAAACCCCCAAACAGATACATGAGTATTTTCTTATCTTTCTCTCAAAAAAGGTGTCAAATTAAGTATATACTTTTGGACTTTGCCTCCTTCATTTATTAGTATATGCTGTATATCACTCTATGTTTGTAGAAATTTTCTTACTGTTTTTTTAACAGCTTCATAGTACTCCATTTGTGAATGAATGTGTCACAGTGAATTCAACCATGCTCCTATGTTTTGGATCCTATATTTAGGTAGTTTCCAGTATTTTACATTTACAGATAATGCTGCAACTAACAGCCTTGTACAAATGTATTTTTGTATTAAGAGTATCTACAGGGAAGATTGAAGGTTTTAACTTTTTAGTTGTATGAGCAAAATGTATAAGTGATTTTATAATAATACTTCAACCTATTAGTCTGCCTGTTCCTGTCTTCCCATCTGCTGTGGTCTTACAAATGTACTTAAGGTTGTTGAAGGGAATTACTTTATTGGAATTATTTTTCTCTCTGGGAAACCTTGAAATCAGAGAGCTGTAAGTGGCCTTGAAAGCATTTTTAGTCAGTACATAGTAGCTAATCAGATATGTTCTGGGTCCATTTTCATTTTAAGCAGTTGAGTGCTCCTTATACATACTAATCAATACTGTTTTACCACCTGTAGGTAAAGGTTGGGAAAGTAGGCTAGAGCAGAGTCTGAAAACCAGCCTATAAGACCCAAGGGCATTGCTTCTTAAAGAGAATCTGGTAGTTAAGTGGGTAAAGAAGAATTGAATATTGACCTACTGGTTCATAAAAATAAGCTGATCACCATGTATTTAATATGGTGTGATTTGAAATCATTCCTGTTTTTTTCTTTGCTAAAACAAGACTTAGAAATTTAAAAATATTTTATTTAACCAAAGAAAATGAAAACTCCAATTCAAAAAAGATATATGCATACCTATGTTTATTGCAGTGTTATTTATAAGAGCTGAGATAAGGAAGGAACTCGTTGATTGATAGATGAATGGATAAAGAAGATGTGGGAGAGGGGTGCCTGGGTGGCTCGGTCAGTTAAGCATCTGCCTTCACCTCAGGTCATAATCGCAGGGTCCTGGGATCAAGGCCCGCATCAGGCTTCCTGCTCAGCAGAGTTTGCTTCTCTCTCTCTCTCTCTCTCTTTCTCTCTCCCCCCCACCCCTCCCCACTGCTTGTTCTCTCTCTTTTATCTCTCTCAAATAAATAAATAAAATCTTAAAAAAAATGTGGGAGATATGTGTGTGTGTGTCTATATATATATATATATATACATATATATATATATATATACACACCTATATATGAAATCTTGGCATTTGCAATTACATGATGAGCCTAGAGGGTATAATGCTAAGTGAAATAAATCAGAGAAGGCAAATACCATGTGATTTCATTCATATGGGATCTAAAAAACAAAGCAGAAACAGACCTATAAACAGAGAACAGACGGGTGGTTGCCAGAGGGGAGGGGTGGAGAGACAGGCAAAATGGGTGAACCAGAGTGGGAGGTACAGGTCCTGGTTATGGAATGTTCAAGTCATGAGAATGAAAGGTACAGCATAGGGATTACACAGTGGTATTGTAATAGTGTTGTATGATGACAGATGGTAGCTACACTTGTGAGCATAGCATAGGTATAGAGTTGTCCAATCACTGTTGTATACCTTAAAACTAATGTAACATTGTGTGCCAACTATACTTCAGTAAAAATCAATAAATTCAAAAATATTTTTAAGTGACTTTGGCCTAGCACATTGAATTGGGAATTGTTTTGCTTAAGGTATATTTTGCTTGATTTGATTGGTGAACCAGGATTTAATCTCTATTCTGAATACCTCTGAGTTCAGTATTTTTCAATGTGATTTTGACACTTAAGTTGCCTCTGTACTTAAATATTTTATCTAAATAGCATCTTACTAAGTTGTATAAACCTCTTTGCACATCTCTCAGAATGTATATCTGAAATGTATTTGCTTTCTAAATCTACTTATTTTACATTGGGTGTATAAAGTTGAATGATTCTAACATTAAGGTTGTTGTAGTAGTTCAGTTGATTTTGAAATAAGCTTATCAAAATGAGTATCTGATTCATTTGATGTTTTGAATATAATTTAATTTAAGGTCATATATAGGAGGAGTTCCTGAGAGTTTTGCTGACTTTAATGTGAATTATGTATATGAAATTTTTCTAGGCAAGAAATTGTCCAGCTGCAGTTCCTTTTAGTGAGCGTAAACTAAGAGAAAAAATTTTTAGAATTAGTAGTCATGGTATATGGGGACATACGTTAACTGTTATATATAATTGCACCAGAATTAACTCCTGCTAGCCATTTTATTCTTTCTAATATATTTTTAATGGAAAGGAACTGACCGTCACCGGTGCTTTCTGTTTGTTAGGCCCTTTGCTATGCACTTTATATTTTTTGTCTCATGAAATCTTTACCACAGCCATGAGAGGTAGAAGTGGTATTTGTCCTGTATTACAGATGAGGAAGCTGGCTCTGGAACCAGCTCCTTTAGGTCATAGAATAAAAGAACTGGTAAAGCTAGAAGGTAAATGTAAAACTGTTGGTCCTGAAGCCGATGCTTGCTTCATTATATTACATGACGTCTAACATGTTTATTTTGAGTCCGTAGAGTAGCAGTTACATTCCTATGAGGGTAACCTAGTCATTTGGTATATTTTTATATTAAAGAAGGAACATTTCTTTAGGCAAGAGTCAAAGGCAGGTGATTAAGGCCTCTGCCTAGTTCAACCCAGATGATATGGAATAGAATTCTGGTCATTGTGCCCTTCCCTTTCCTCCTCTTTCTGGGCTGGCTGTGTAACAGTTTTATGAAAACTTTAAGAGAAAAATGGGTGCATTTCCTTAGAAATTTTGGGATTCTGGTTAGCATGTGGGCTCTTGATTCCAGCTACAAAGGCCTGGGATCAGACATTGCTGTGTGAGATAGGGATCAAGTCAGGCTGGCTCAGGAATATGTCAGAACTCAGAACAAAGACAGAATTGGAAACAGAAATGAAGTAGGATGTTCTCAATTCATAACTGTCCAGTTTTTCAAATTGAACCTTCAGTAAAATCTGAGGTTTCCCAGAATGCTTATTAAAGAACATAATCCAGAGAGCCAAAAGGAATGAAGGCTAGGCTTTGTAGCTTTAAAGTAGAGAAAAGGAATTCTTGCAGGTGCCAATGACACTTTCTTAAGGATCTTTATTCAGAATTTGGAGTTTGCTATGGGAATACTGGTTTGTTTGGGTTTTTTGAGATTTTGAAGGTTGTTTTTATACTACAGGGCAACATTAGGAGTGCTCGAGAAAGAATTAGGTTGCCTTATAGTAGTGACAGTACATCTGGATTTGAGTTATTAAAATATTGGAAGGATATGGAAAGAACCAGTCCCAAAGATGATGGCAGCTTAGTTGATGATAGGCCACCATGTCTTTACTCTCTTACTACTTCTGTTGCAGAGGGGATAGTCTAGCCCTTGTATAGTTTTGATTCTTATGGGTAGAACCTCTTGGAGGTTCCCATCCTCACTTCTGTTATTAAACAACAGTGTCAGTCATTTTAGTGAGTTTGGCAGGTGTGAATGATGGATGCTATATTACTGATACCCATCTTTCTATAAGTGGTCTTCTGATTATCTACTGCTGCGTAACTATCCTACATCTTAGTAGCTTAAAACAACCATTTTACTTTGCTTATGATTTTGTGGATCAGAATTCTGGAGGAGCTTGGCTGGTGTTGCATCTGCTGGAGTATCTGGGGTTGGAGCATCTTCTTCTAAGATGGCTTATTAACTCACATGTCTGCTGCTTCTGTGCTCCACAGTCTCTCTCCCTTTCCCAACCCCCCCATGCCATGGTGTCATATTCTCCAAGGTCTCCGAATGTGGTTTGGGTTTCTCACAGTATATTTGGTGATCAGAGACTCCTTAGATGGTGGCTGGCTTTTCCAAGAATAAGCATTCCAAGTAATAGCGAAAGGAAGCTGTCAATTTCTGAAGGCCTAGACCTGTAAATGGATACAGAGTCATTTCTGTCTTATTCAGTTGGTCAGGGCAGTTACAGAGCCTGCCAGATTCAAATAATGAGGACACAGATCTACTTCTTGATGGGAGTAGTGTCAAAGACTTTGTGGCTATCTTTAATCTGTTACAGGGCTGTTAAACAGAAAGGAGAGAATGATTATGCGAAATATTGAACTGTGACTTTACCAGAAAACAATATACTTATTTAATGATTCAGGAGAAACATTAACGGATTGCTAAGCCTTGAATAAGAATGGGATTGAGGCAGGAGAGAGCTGCTGGAAGGAGGAAGGTGGAAAAGGTTCTCATGGGCAAAGTGGAAAGCTGACCAAGATAAGCTTTGCTTCTTCATTGCCTTCCCTGCCTTGTCCCTGAACTCTTGGTTCTGTGATCTTGGCCTTGAGTCCCAGCCTGCCACTTCTGTCCTCTTTGCATTTGGTGTTCATGCTTGGTCTCCTCCTCCTCCAGTATTTGGACCTCTGCTTAGTCTCCCGAACTCTGCATTGGCTCACTCCTTTGGCCCTGAGCACCTCCTGTTGCTTTTTAAGAGAACTGTTTTATTTCCCTGTTCCCTTGGAACCCAGTGCCCATTCCCAGAATGAGCAGCACGGGAGGATGGGGGGGCGACAGACAATGAGTTTGGCTGCATTCAGACCACTCTGGCACCTTTGGCAGTTGCTTAGGATAGCTGGATTTCTTCTTTTCTGGACTATATTATGGCCCAGTTCCTGTTCTCTTTATATGACTTTACCAACTCCTTCCCCCAGTAATTCCAGAAGATTCAAGTTGAAGATAGGAGAGACTTCAGAACTTTTAGCGTAGAATAGGCTTGTGAACATATGGTTCAAATAATATTTATGGTATAAAGAAGATTATATGCCTTGCTCTTAAATATCTAAAAATATATCAGTTGGAGGGTTAGCTGGGTTAGTCCTAGAATATAATTTTACTTATATTTACTGGAATACTCATAGAATTTTTATGATAATACTGCCCTATTCTCTAGTTTTAAGAGGAATAACACTTTTGCTATTGATACTTTTGTGGAGTGTGTTTGTGTGTGTGTGTGTGTGTGTTTTGAATAACAGCTGTAAAATTTTATTTTCACTGATTTTATTTTTACAAACCCATAGAGTTATAATCTTGGATTTTGGTTAAACTTACCACTCTTGGTTAAGAATTTAGAATAAGTCTGTTTCATTAGGACAACTTTATAATACCAGTATCTTTAAATTTAAGCCATTTAAAATTTTTATTATAAAAGAAGTAATATTTTCTGAAAAAAATCACTGTAGTGGAAAGTAGGTCCATGTGGCTCCAATACCTCATCTCATTCCTTTTACTTAACCATTAACAGTTACCATATATCCTTCCAGACTTTAAAAATTTTATATAGACGCATATAATATACACACAGAAACACATGCTATGAAATCTTTTTAAACAAAAATGACAATCTTCTGGACTTACTGCTTTACAGCAGTCCATGCCTTCAAACAGAGTTTGATTTCTAGTTCTGTCACTTACTAACTTAGCAAGTTACATAACTTGTCTCTACTTCAGTTTCTTTATCTGTAAAACAGGCCAAATAATAGTGTATTCCTTATTGGATTTTAGAGGATTAAATGAAGTAATAGTCAAAAAGTGGTTGCCATAGTGCCTGGCACATAATATGTCATAGATGAATAGTAACTAGATAAAAATGAACTTGCCATTTTTTTTAAAGATTTTTTTTTTTTTTTTTAATTTATTCATTTGACACAGAGAGAGAGATTACAAGTAGGCAGAGAGGCAGTCAGAGAGAGAGGAGAAAGCAGGCTCCCTGCCGAGCAGAGAGCCCGATGCGGGCCTCGATCCCAGAACCCTGGGACCATGACCTGAGCCGAAGGCAGCGGCCCCAACCCACTGAGCCACCCAGGCGCCCTTTTTTAAAGATTTTATTTATTTATTGGACAGAGAGAGACACAGCGAGAGAGGGAACACAAGTAGGGGGAGTGGGAGTGGGAGAAGCAGGGCTCTTGCTAAGCAGGGAGCCCAATGTGGGGCTCGATGCGGGGCTCGACCCCAGGACCTTGGGATCGTGACCTGAGCTGAAGGCAGATGCTTAATGACTGAGCCACCCAGGTGCCCCATGAACTTGCTTTAACCCACCTGGGTGGCTCGTGGGTTAAAGCCTCTGCCTTCGGCTCAGGTCATGATCTCAGGATCCTGGGATTGAGCCCCGCATCGCATCAGGCTCCCTACTCAGCAGGGAGCCTGCTTCCTCCTCTCTCTCTGCCTGCCTCTCTAATTACTTGTGATCTCTCTCTCTCTGTCAAATAAATAAAATCTTTCTTTAAAAAAGCCCAAAACCTATATTATGGATGTTTTCTTATGGCTTTGTAATATTTTTAGAGTGTTGTGCTTTAAAAATTTTGTGTGTGTTGGGGGAGTGGTGTTCTGAGTTTTACTGTTATAGCACCATGTTTGTCTCTAACGGTTTTGCTCAGTGATTCCACACAATTCCCAGCCCCGAAGCTGCGGTGAGTTGCTGTTACTGATGGGCAATGTGGTGGGAATGTGTTGGCCTCTCAAGTGGTCTGAGGCAGGAAGAAAAAGCTGAAAACCATTGGTTTGGAAAATTACACTACATTAGCAATTAATCCTTCTGTTAAGCCTTTAAAGTTAAGTGGAGAGTGGACTTGGAAGACTTGTGTCTGTAGGGGAGGATGACATTATTGTTTCATTTATTTTTTTCACTTATGTTCTTTGACTAATCGTATGATTAGAGGGGATATGTGATTACCTAGTCTTCATATTACAATGAAGAAATAGACCCAGAAGAGTAGTGATGTTCTCAGTTCTATAGCTAGTAATGATAGAGCCAGCACTAGAATCTTGGTCATCAGATCCTCACCTTTCTGAATTCTTAAGACGATGAAGAGCCTCACTACCAGTTGAAGCAACTATTGAATAATGGATCCACTCTAAGTGGCTTGCATGTTAGTGCTGTGTGCTTGAACTGTTTTGTGTGTTGAGACACTAAGTTGTGTCATAAGCACTGGTGCTCAATGTTTTATAAAAGACAAAAATTTATAATTCTAAGAGAGGGGCGCCTGGGTGGCTCAGTCAGTTGAGCGTCCATCTCTTGGTTTTGAAGGTCACGATCTCAGGGTCATGAGATCAAGCCCCTCATGGGACTTCAGAGTCTGCTTGAGATTCTCTCTCCCTTTTCCTCTCCCTCTGCCCCTCCCCCTGCTTGCACACGATTTCTCTCTCTCTCTCAAAAATAATTTATAAAAAAAAGAATTCCAGGCGCCTGGGTAGCTCAGTGGGTTAAAGCCGCTGCCTTCGGCTCAGGTCATGATCCCAGGGTCCTGGGATCAAGGCCCACATCGGGCTCTCTGCTCAGCGGGGAGCCCGCTTCCTCCTCTCTCCTCTCTCTCTGCCTGCCTCTCTGCCTACTTGTAATCTCTCTCTCTGTGTCAAATGAATAAATAAAATCTTAAAAAAAAAAAAAGAATTCCAGGAGAGTTGTGGATAGGCTTTAAATATCAAATGTACTCCATATTGTTAGG
This sequence comes from Ailurus styani, assembly GCA_002007465.1. Classification (NCBI taxonomy): domain Eukaryota; kingdom Metazoa; phylum Chordata; class Mammalia; order Carnivora; family Ailuridae; genus Ailurus; species Ailurus styani. The sequence continues at coordinate 6,530,671 of LNAC01000018.1, read as the reverse complement.
TTCTGTGTAATGAATACTAAGGGAATTGAAGACTAGTGATTATGTGTAAAGTGTAGGTGCTATTTTGTCTTATGAACTCTTTGTCTTCTGAACACAACCTGAAAACGTTGGTGTGTAAATAGGCCCCTGTAAGCACAAATTACCTAGTTTGCGGCCTTTCTTATCTCTTGATAAAGGAGCATACTACCATTCCTTTTACAAAAATAGTAAGGAATAAAACAACTTCGGTCTGTCGATCATTTGGATGCCTTCCCTCTATTTCTGTGTCCTATCAATTCTCACTTTCTGGTTTCCAGGAGAGTTACAGCTTTGGGGACTTTAGGAAGAAGACATGACATGAGCATAATTTAGAGGCTGGTGCTCTTTCGTCTCTCTCCCCTGCCCAGCATATGTGTTATAGCCTCTACCTTCTGGAACATGGCTCTAGTTCAGGAGAGGATTAAGACTCTTCTCTTCCTCCTAAAAGGCCCTGTTGCCAAATTGCAGACCTTGTGGCTGAGGTGAGAACAGGATGAGAGGAAGATTCTGAGGCCATAGCTGAAGGAGAATAGAAGGAGCCTAGTTAGTACCAACTTTTCGGCTGAGATGCCTGCCTGAGCTTAGAAAAGGGACACTGAGCTTGTGTTTGGAAGAATCCAACCAAATGGGAGAGATTGCTGGGAAAAAGGGTAACTTTGACAACATATTATGAGTAAAAGACAAAACTACATTTATGAGATCCAATGATCCTGTTGTGGCCAAGTGTAACAATGTGAGAAATACACTGCCCAGCTTTCTTGCTGTGACATCACCTTGAAGTGTAATTAGGTCTAATAAAAAGAGCCCTAATAAGGTCTTAGACTTATCTTTTTTTTTTCTTTAAAGATTTTATTTATTTAGTTGACAGAGACACAGCAAGAGAGGGAACACAAGGGGAGTGGGAGAGGGGGAAGCAGGCTTCCCGCTGAGCAGGGAGCCCAATGCGGGCCTCAAACCCAGGACTCTGGGATCATGACCTGAGCCAAAGGCAGATGCTTAAGGACCGAGCCACTCAGATGCCCCAGACATATCTTTTTGAACTTCTCTAAGTTCCCATCCTCATAACTCTTTCTGTCAAGGTCTAACATTTAACATTTAAAAAAATTAAAGAAAAAACACTTCAGCTTAATAATTTTATGTTTTACTGGATAGCTTAAAAACATTTTGACTATGTGTGGTTTTGTTTTAAATATATATACACAGTTGACCCTTAATCAACCCAGGTTTGAACGATGTGGGTCTACTTACATGTGGACTTTTTTCAGTTAATATAGTGCAATACTATAAATGTATTTTCTTTTCCTTAGGATTTTCTTATTTTATTCTTTTCTCTAGCTTACTGTATTCTAAGAATATTGTATATAATATGTAAAACATCAAAATATGTATTAATGGATGTTTATGTTATCAGTAAGGCTTCTGGTCAACAACAGGCTATTAGTAAAGTTTTTGGGGAGTCAAAAGTTATATGTGGATTTTTAACTCTGCGAGGGTTGGGATTCCTAACCCCTGCATTGTTCCAGGGTCAATGGTACATTATTTTAGTTACGTTACAGTTCACATAGAGTTGTTTTGTTTGTTTTTTCACAGAGTTTTATAGAAGTGCCTGGAAACCTCTAATACTGTTTCATGGGAAATATGTTCATCCTACAGATAAACCTTTGAAACTCATCTGCCTATAAATTGAGACTACCTTTTATAAGAGAGTGCCCCTTAGGTGATAAAATGAATACTTTTAAGATTATTTGTAGTGTTCTTTTATTCATGTTATGTCCTGTTCTGTTCTTAACAATAACTGAATATTAGTATAATTTAAAGCCAATATTTTTCTTTCTATTTTATAATTATTTTGGGTACATGAAAGGTTCTTAATTTGGATAAGGTGAATATTCCCCAATGCAGTGCAATAAATGGCTTCAGAATGTCTCATCATACCCTATTCTCTGTAGCTTTTTAGCTTTCACATGTCTTTCTGGTGTTAAAGTATTAAGCTCTCAGAGAGTACTGTCATTTAAATAGCGAAGACCAACTGTCCTATCACATATTTTTAACTTTCTTATTATAAACATTCATGATAGAAGAAGTCCGGTTTCTTAACTCAGAAAGGGAACTCTTGAGATTTACTAAAAGGCGCAGTCACTTGTTTGCAATGTTTTTAAAAGTTTTTTTTTCTTTTTATTCTCTCCTCATCCCTGTCTAAAGTACCTGTTTATTTAGCTACTTATTTTATTGAGGTACAATTCACAAAACAAAATTAACGATTTTCAAGTGGACAATTCAGTGACATTTAGTACATCTACAACCACCACCTCTTTCCAGTTGTAAGACACTTTCATCATCCCAAAATAAACCCTATACCTATCAAGCAGTTATTCCCCAATTTTTTCTCCCCTCAGCCTCAGGGTGCCATTTTAAAATTTGAAATTGAGAAATTAAAAAATAAAACTTTTTGAGGTAATTGAGATATTATAAGACTAGATATAGAGTACACTTTTAAATTCAATAACATGCAGAAATGCATTTGACATCCTGACAGTGGAGGGACTCCTTGGTGGCTCAGTCAGTTAAGCATCTGCCTTCGGCTCAGGTCACTATCTTGGGGTCCTGGGATTGAGCTCTGCATCTAGCCACATTGGGCTCTCTGCTCAGTAGGGAGTCTCCTTCTCCCCCTCTCTCTGCTCCCCCACTAGTGCTTGCTCTTTTTCGTTACCTCAAATAAATAAATAAATAAAATCTTTTAAAAAGTAATATATTGACAGTGGAGAAATTAGATTATGAAATTGTATGTTCTGTGTGTATTTTTCCAACTATAATGGGGAACAAAGGAACACTTGGTAGAAAACACACCAAAGTAATAGTGATTTTGCTCTAGATTTTCTTTTTCTCATTTAAAGGAGGAAAAAAATCTTCCATAATTAAAATGAAAACAAACTCTAGATATTTAAAAACTTGGGCCTAAACTTACTATTGAAACATAATTATTTATTTCAGGTTAATAGTAAACTTCAGCAGCTTTTTTTTTCCAGATTGAGTTATGGTGTTTCTTAGTATTTACTAAGAGAAAAAAAGATCTGTTGGAGGAACAAAACATAATATTCTTAGTTTTTCAGTGCCCCAGATTATCTCAAACCATGAATACCTATTTCAAGTAAGCTGTGTTCTAATTTATTTTTCTTTAAAATATACTTTATAGAACTTTCTTTTTAAACTATAAAAACATTATATTCCTTTGAAAATTATTTAATTCATTAATTCAGTTAATTAACATTTAATGTATTACTGGTTTCAGAGGTAAGAGGTCAGTGATTCATAATCTTATTATATAATACCCAGTGCTCATTACATCACATGCCCTCCTTAATGTCCATCACCTGCAACCCTCAGTTTGTTTCCTATGATTAAGAGTCTCTTACATTTTGTCTCCCTCTGTCATTTTGTCTTGTTTTATTTTTCCCTCCCTTCCTCTATGCTCATCTGTAAAAAATCATATTCTTGTTGATATAAATTAAATACCATGGGGGTGTACAAGTAAAAAGGCATCAGTCTTCTCCCACATATGGTCTTTTCATGTACCTGCGTATAATAATTGTTGTTAGCAGTTTGGCAGGTGTTCTTGGCCTTTCAGTCATGTAGCTTATATGCAAATGTAATAAAATTGGACCCAATTGAGTAAAAAACTCAAATGCCTTCAGGATGGCTCTGGCAGTTAATGTAAATGTATGAATGCACTAAGGAAAGGTAGGACCCTTGTTTGCCAGAAGGGAATTTTACCATGCAGTTTTTGTATTCAAAAATAGTTAGGGCCCTGTGCTGGCCAGACAGGCAGAATCCCTTGGGCAGTGTATCATTGTGCTTTCCTAGTCTTCCTTGCCCACCTCTTACCTCCTAGAAAAATACAGAATGAATGTATGTCAGAGATTTTTTAAACTCATTAATGAGGAAACCAGCAGGGTGGTAAAGCTGATTCTAAAAGCATTTGAGGAATTGAGTGCATGCAGGTATTGAAGAAAGAACATTGAAATACATTGCTAAACTCAATATAAAATTGGTTAATGTCCTGCTGGGTAATAAAGCCATTACCTTTGGAGTGTGCTGGACAAATATTACCTCTACCAAATAAAAATCTGTAAGTTTACCTATAACTTGATAGAATTTGGGTCCTAGTCAAAAGTAAACAGATCAAACTATAGTTAAATATCTTTGGGAGGACCTATTAAACAATATTTCATTATACATTGAAAGGGCTTACAGTTCTTGATGAACCTTATTTCCAGTTTTGGTTAATTTTTCTTAACAGGGAGAAAGGGCTATTGTGATGTGTAAGGCATGAGCAGTATAGTAGGGACCAGACCTTGGAAGAGCTTGGTGTCTTAAACTAGGAAATTTGGAATTTCAAGTGTTTATTGAGCACATACTATGTGCCAGGCAGTGAATTTATTATACTCCTGAATGTGTGGTTGTGCTGTGGTGCCCCTCCCATACCCCTCGGATGTGGACTTGTGGTTCTCCGGGGGTTGTATTAGATAGTTACCCGGGAAGCTACTTTTCTCAAAATGCACATGTTCTTTGTCCTCTGTCCTGATCCCAGTATAGATATCTCGCCTGAGTAGAACATACGCATTTTGAAATAGCTTTTCTGGTGATTATTATGTCCCTTCCCTTTTGAAAATCATGTTATATTTATTGGGCTTCTTTTTTCTTTTTAGGTTGAATGAGTAAACTGCAAGCAAAGTTATAATCAATATTTTTAAAGTTTTCATTCTTTTCTTGCCTGCCTCATCCCTATAATACTAAAACTAAAATAATTAATGCCTTGATTATACCCTCAGCAAGAATTAAATGCAGTTGTCATATTTAGAATTATATTTCATGCAACCAACACATAAATTTGGAAAGAACTGGATTTAGTCTTTCTAATTGTGTCTTTAGGCTATGCCTCTCATTGAGTAAACTGAAAGAGTTGTCATTTATAGTAGCATATCATCTGCCTGGGAAAAGACGTGTGATTAAAAAATTAGACTTAAAAAATATTTTTAAGAGAAAATAGACTGTCATTAGCTTGTTGGAGACTGTGGCAAAAAGAAATAAATAATAAAGGAAAAAAGTGTATATGTGTTTAACTTGTGATTAAACTATTTGAGTTGAGTCAACAATTAAAATGAGCCGCTGTTGTGGACATGCATTTCAGTTCTTTTCAATATAACTTTAATTAGGCAGCCTTTTCGTGTAAATGCACTCACAAAGCCGGGATTTGTGATTTCAGTACACCTAAGCAGCCATGGAATTTATAACTTAATCACAGGATATGATATTACAGATTAGGGGAGAAACTGGGAAGTAACATGATACAATTGGTATATTGTGTATTTTTCTTTTTATTAGTGTGCCGCTCCAACAAAAGCCCCTGGGTCTGTTTGACTTGTTCAAGTGTCCACTGTGGAAGGTAGGTGACATACTTACTACTTCACTACCCTACTTGCTTTTTTCAATTTGCCTTTAAGCTTTATGTCAAAGTTTTAGTGACTTGGGAGGATTTGTTAGCACCGTTGCTTGATTATTGTATGTAATTCTCTAAGTCTTCCCTTTCCCAGTAGTCTGCTTGCTAAGTGATACAACCGAGGAAAATCTATGGGGTAAAACCTTTTATATTGGTACTCAGAAGAATTAATTTGATGATCAGATAATCTAATAATATTTGATTGAAAAGAATTGAGGGAACTTTAAATTCTTTAAATAAAAGTTTACCTTATGGTTGTTTGTCAAACCTTTTAATAGGGTAAATTTAAGCATATACAAAAGTATAGAGATAATATAATTGAGCCCCATGATTTTCATCACTCAGCTTCAGCAGTGATCAATACATTGCCAAACTTGTTTCACCTATTACCTGCACTATTCCCAGCTTTACTGATTTTTGAATCAAATTCCAGATATCACATTCTTCTGAAAACAAAGCTACAGAATGTTTATAGATAAAGGAATTCCCTTGAAAATGGTCTCGTTGTAGAGTTCATTATTAATTGCTGTTTAAAATGTACCAAATGTTTCATTGTTCCACTAAGACATTTTTGTTTTTCAGGGACTTAACACCCCTTACCCCCCAAATCTTGTTCAAGCCTGAGCATTTCCTCTCCTTTCTTGGCTTCAAAATGATGTTATGTAAATACTTAAGTAACTTTTTTCTTCGAACTCAAATAAATATCAACCTTTGCATTCTTTTTTTTTTTTTTTAAGATTTTATTTATTTATTTATTTGACAGACACAGCAAGAGAGGGAACACAAGCAGGGGGAGTAGGAGAGAAAGAAGCAGGCTCCCCGCTGAACAGGGAGCCCGATGTGGATCTTGATCCCAGAACACTGGGATCATGACCTGAGCTGAAGGCAGACGCTTAAGGAATGAGCCACCCAGGCGTCCCTCAGCTTTTGCGTTCTTTTAGTTTGACGGCACAGTTACTTCTATTCCTCTTTTTTTTTTTTTTAAGATTTTATTTATTTATTTGACACAGAGAGAGAGATCACAAGTAGGCAGAGAGGCAGGCAGAGAGAGAGGAGGAAGCAGGCTCCCCGCTGAGCAGGGAGCCCAATGCAGGCCTCGATCCTAGGACCCTGAGATCATGACCTGAGCTGAAGACAGAGGCTTTAACCCACTGAGCCACCCAGGCGCCCTTCTATTCCTCTTTTAACTTAGAAAATCCACTTTGAATTTACTTAGAAGTTAATAGCTTAGCAGCAAGAGAATAGGAAATCATACTGTCACACAGGCTGAAATCTACATTCTATTTTTTAGGACTATTTCCCCATTGTTATTTTTAAACCCTCGTTGCATGAAGAGAGCATTGGTGTTCAGTTAACTTTTGATTTTTCACATTTTGAGTCATGGAATTGAATATTTTTTCCATGTACACTTAAAAGTACCTTTGGAAAATGTTAACTGCATATCTTAATTGTGGCTGTTGTGGTTTTGAAATCTCTAGGATTTGGGGAACCTGAAAATACTTTGTACAGATAACATTTTTTTTAAAAAAAGAAGAGAAGTAGAAGCACTTAAATTCTGCACTTGAAGAGACAGATTCCTCTCCTAGATTTTGAGAGGTGAGAATTATAATGCAATAAAATTTATATAGTTCTGTTCTCCAGTTGTCTCATAGTGCTCTACGACCTAAATCTTGAAGGTCATATGCCAACAAAAAGACTTGACAAACTCTCAAAAATTGGAGAGGTTCATGTTCTTAATAGCAAGGGACAAATAGTTCTCTAAGTAGGTTTTGGAAATATAAATTGAAAAATTTCTAGACTCTGCAGGTAGTCTGTTTCCAGACTTAAGTTTAGAAATTTAAGCAGCCTTAAATTTAGAAATTCAACATAGTTGAAATATGTTTAAGTAGAAATAAGTTTAAGAGAAATATGGTTAAATAGATTAAACAGTTAATGAGAGTAGCTTGCATTTGGATCTTCTTTTTACATAGCTGATTGGTTAATTTTCTTTTATCATGTGATCCTGGGTGTTGATTGCCAAGAATTCTAATTTTTCAGTAATTCTAGGCCAGTTTTCTGCAGAAAGTCTTAAACTGAATATTCCTTTAATTTATGAGTAGCATATTTGAGTTGTATATTCTGTTGGCCTTCACAACATCATCGCATTTATTTTTCAAATTTTTGCAATTGTGGTTAGAAATCTGTGACATATATATTGATGCTTTTCCTTTTCAGACCAAATTGTTCAGTTAAAATCTAAAATTAGACGAGGGAAATATTTATCTAGTTTATACATAATTGTTAACTTCTGAGTGATGTATTGAATATTAACCAAAACATTGGTAATCTTAATATCAGCAGTAATGTACTTCTTACTTTTCAGCAATGTGTACAGTAATCATTTAAACATCCAGTACATTTAGAGTCTCCAGTGTGGTGGCTAGATGAACTATATGTACCATGTACAGATGATCAGTTTTCAAAGACCTAAAAGTAGTGATGCCTTATTATTATCATCGTTCAGCCTTGCTTTTTCTTTGATTTTGAAGGTGCTCATTATAATTACTACTTTTGTTTCTCATGGCACAGTATAAATTATATCAGCATAGGAAATTGAGCTGATTAGACATGGAACTTATACGATGCCTTGGAGTTTACCTTTTTAATTAAGTATTGGGTGTCTTGACCTATACAATATATGTGCTTAATATGACCACTTTTTAAACAACTATATTGTTCGAATTCTGAATAAATAGTAGTTAAGCATATAAAGAAAAATGTGAATAAAATAATTACCAACATCCATTCATTCGTTTATGCATTCAGATCCATGAATTTCTTAATTTCGTCACCTAACAACTCATGAAATATAAGTACTATTATCTCCATTTTACAGATGAGAAAATTAAGTGCAGAGGGGTTAAGTAACTCATTTAAGCTCACGTGGCCAGCATGTGACAAAGCTACTTTATTTGGTTTCGAACCCAGGCAGTGTAATTTTTGAGCTTATACTCTTTATGTTTTTTAATTTATTTTTTATTTTTTTATTATTTGCCCAGGGTACAGGTCTGTGAATCATCATGCTAACTGAGCTTATACTCTTAATCACTTTAAAATTGATTTTAGTTTACTTTTGTGGACAGAGAACCCATATACACACGATTTTGGGTTATGTTTACCCTAATGAAAAAAAATGGGGAAGAAACATGATCAAAATCTAAGTTGAGGTTAGTAGTGCCTCTGATGCTTCCAGCTTTCCTAGGGTAGAGGCTGGGCCTGAAGTTTGTCCTCCCTTTTTACCCCAGATGTTCTACTTTCCCCAAGGTGAATGTTGCTCCTGGTATAGTGAAGGCGCCCCATGACAAAATGTTACTTTAACTCTCTATGTTTATTTTGGTACCATTTGACCAACATTTGTTTTGACTGAGTTTTCAGTAAGGTCTTGCCTTCTGTAAATTGACTACTTTCTAGGAACTGGGAAGTTTTGTTTTATAAGGGTCTTCACAGTACTGGCCAGTTACAACATTGTACATTATTTAGGTGGAGGTTTAGAGGAACTTGGGTGTGTGCTATGTGCATTATTTCAGTTTCATTCTGCTTTCTGTAATACACTGATTATTAAATCTGAGTTGGAAAGTGTTAGAAAATTGTTATGAATAGAGTCGACCTTGGATTATCTTTGTCCATTGTAAGAAATAGTTTATATAAGCTTAAGATGATTTGTGCTTTGTATTGTCTCTAAACAAACATGTTTCCATATGAGTGGAGCTGATTATTTAGGCATTTGAATAAAATATCTGAAGCCATATTGATGAGAAAGAGAAGATTATGCCTGTTTCCCTATTTGACTTTCTCCTTTTATATTAAGCAGCAGTCCAAGCACAGTCTATGGCCCTGTGTGGGAAGTGGTTGAGTGATTTAGTTTACAAATCTTGCCTTTGAGAATAACCTGGGTTGGTTAGCAGTCTGAGTAAAGCTTTAAAAAAAAAAAAAAAAAAAGGAAAAAAGCTATAGCAAAAACATCAGCAAAGGAGTTGATAAGTGATAATATCTGTGATATTGAAACTGATTTCCATAGATGAGCCTTTTCTTGGCTGGCCCTAATCTTGTGTATAATTAAAAGTTGACTGTCATGTTTGATTGCAAAAAAGCATATTTTAAGCACTCTGCTTGATCACTAACTAATTGAATGCCCTTTATAGGACTGAATACCCTTATAAGGTGGAATTCTTTCTCATTCTAATTTTATTATTATTTTATTATTTATAAATAAAATAAACTTTTATTTGGTTTTTATAAGGTATGTGAATGGCCATGCAAAAAAACATTATGAAGATGCACAAGTACCCTTAACTAATCATAAGAAATCAGAAAAGCAAGATAAACCTCAGCATACAGTGTGTATGGATTGCAGTAACTACAGTACATACTGGTAAGTAATAATATTTTCTGGAGATGATATTCCTTACTCACTGTGTGCAGTGTGTGCATTTTCCTCACTTTTCCCCTCCCCCATTAATCTCTAAACCATTTGCTACTGCCATTACCTCCTTTTTGTTAGGATGCACAGAGGATTGGAGCCATCAGGAATGCCTGTCTTTATTCACTCAGATTTTACTGGGCATTGTTCCCCTCAACTTCTGGGCCTCTTCTTTCCCACCCCTCTGTTCCTTGTTCATCCTGATAAGCTTCAGGGCAATGAAAAGTATTTCTTTGTGGTTGTTCTTTATAATTATTTTTCTTTTTCTTATTTTTTTAATTGCAGAATAATAAGATAAACACTCGTGTTCAAAACAAAACAAAAACCGAAGCCCATGTTTTTACTGTCCAGTTAACATTTTGTTATGTAATCTTGAAAATGTAACTTCTTGGTTTAAAAAACTGTTTTGACAATCTCCCCTCTCCCAGCACAGATCCATTCTCTTCTCCTCTGTAGATAAATGTTAAGAATTTCATGTGTAGCCTTTTAGGCTTTTTTTTTTTTTTTAAGTATCACATCCTTTAAAAGGAGATTGGAGGCCCTGTTCTCTCTTTGTAATATAATATGCATGTCTGTTTCATATAAATGACAATGAAATAAGTATTGATTTTTGTGACTATTTAGAACTAAGTTATTTAGGTTACAGTAATGTTAAATAATTCATATTGATTTGGTATGCTCAGAAGGTCAGTGTTTTTTGCAGTTTTAACTTTAGTGTGAAGCAAATTTTTTTCCTTGACTAGTAAATTATGACGAATAATTCCTTACTTGCTTTAATCAGTTTACTCTCATTTAAAAAGGTTTTTGACATTGAAGGGAAAAAAAGCCATTTGAAAGATCCCTTTGGAGATATTTTTTGGCCATCCAACCCTTAAATGTCACATGAAAGCAGTACGGGACAGGAATGGGGATTTAAAGTCTACATATCACATTTGATTTACACTCTACTGGAGTTTTGTGCTGATCTTTTCTACATCATTCTTAGTTGATTATTGTAGAAAAATGTCCATCAAAAGGAAGAAAGAGTGGCTTCCTATCTTTAAAATTTTTACAAGTTTAACATTATTAATTTGTGGCTATTGAATGAAATATCTTAACGTTTAGTCATTCAGACCAGTACTCTTTCGGTGGGAGATGTCCAGACCTGGAAGACAGAGAAGCTAGAGGTAGATAACCATTTCAATAAAAATAAAAACCTTCCCAAGATTTTCACACATGGACTAGTGTTCAACTTATTGTCATTTGCTCTTGTAAAATGCTACTTCCTCTGACAGGTAAGCACTAACCAGGCTGTTAAAGTGTTTTCATTAGTTTTTCCCCCTTTTCGTCAAGAAACTTACATACTAGAATGACAGCTACCTAATTGACAGAACCATATGTTTCTTTAAGACTTAACTTTCAGAGAGCAGAATTTAAAATCATTCTTTAGGTATAATTCACAATCATTGTTATAAGTCATGTCAACCTGTATGTACCAGATGTTGAAAACATTCATTCCTTTTGATTTTTAGTTAGTGGTATGCATGAAATGCTAAATGGGGAAGTTTCAAAATATAGTTAAATCTCTTTGTGTTATAACAAGTTTGCATTAAGTTTTCTTGCAATTGGTAAGATTATGAGGAAACTAACTCTTTGAGGAAATTTTTTAAATTATCTTAATGGAGTAGAATAGGTCTCTTTAAAAATATAGGTTACATACTTAAGTGTCTTCATTTATAAGAATATACTTTATACTTTCTGCATTTTGGAGGAGTAACTTTATTAACTAGACTTGGAATTTGATTTGTTTTATGTTGGTATAATATGCTAAAGTACATGAGGTTTCATGATTGAATTGTAATTAAATGGCAGATCTTGAACTTTGGGGTATACACACCATGGCGGAGGCTTCTTGGCCAATTGCCAGTCTTTTGTGTGAAGTTATACAGAGCTGCATATGTGTGGATACTCAGCTTCTGAAATGCGGGAAAGGAACTGCAGCTGGTCACATTACTGTATCATTTGTAGGTTTAAGAGCAAAATGCCTAAGGAATCACCCTATTGCATTACACTGATGCCTTTAAAGAAATCTGCGATAATTGCAAACTTATAAAGGTGTAGTCTAAATTAATATTTTCCTCACACCTCAGCATGATTAAAAAATAAAAGAAAAAGGATTTCTTCTTTCTGTATGAGTGTGTGTGTGTGTGTTATTTTCTAGTTTGCTTCAGTAATTTCACTTCAGTTTATCAAGTTTCCTTACATACAAGTTTCTTATGGTTAGACTCAGTGATTTGCTTTGGAGGTAAAATATTGGTATATTAGTTTTAACCTATTTGATTATTGTTATGCTTGTAGTCAAAATCTTTTGACTTAACCTAATGTTAAAGCTCCTTTTCCACGTGCTCTCTGCTTTAAAGAGGTTGAGACATGCTCTGAGGCTTATAGTTTATCCTTCTTTCCCCTTTCCAAGAGTCCCTGCTTGTCCTATCTTAGCAAATCCTTCATGAAGTTACCACTGAACTTGTCCCCACTCCACCCTCCCAGCTTCAGTTGTAGCTGAATGTAATCTCTCCTAAACTCATAGTTTGTAGGATACTTGTAGTTAACTGCTATACGTTAGGTTATTTGTAAGTGTCCTTGGGGACTGCAGGAACCATATGTCAGATGTTATCTTCCATAGTACTCAGTGTCTGGTGCAGAGTAGGCAATGTATTGTATTGTTGGAAAGATTGTATTTTGTTATATATCTTTCCAAAATGAGGGAGGTTACACGAAATCTATAATATTTGCCCTTTGATCATCTTTGAGGACTGAGGAACCGCTGAACATCTTTCTCGAAGAAGGTGTAGATTGTGGCTTGTGTGAGCTATTTCATTAGCCTCCCAAGAGGGATACTCCACTGCAGAGCGGTTCCCTTCACGTCTCACATAAACAGGACATTCGGAAGAAGCACACATTAACCAAACAGAACAGCATAAAATGGGTCACTGTTTCAAAAGAGGGAAAGCCACACCAAAAGGAGTAATTTTGCTTTGACCCAAACCTACTCCTTTAGGAGATAAGTCAGCTTTTAACTGAGCTTGGAGGTAAGTGAAGATGTCTATAAAAATGAAAATCTTCCCAAGATGTTCACACAAGGGCTAGTGTTCACTTTTATTATGTGTTAAGTAATATTTCCTTTCCTCCCACCCAGCTTCTCTCTCCAGTCAGTAAAAATGGAATTGTATATGGTATACATTATTGTATCAAAAAGAAACTATGATTAAAATTAAGAACTTTTATTTGATTTCTTATATTAGATAAACATTTGGAATTAATAGTTTTAAATTGCTGAGCAGGTAACTTTTGACATTTGATGTAGTCTCGTTGACTCTAATCCTTATCAATAGTAGCCAGATTTCTCGGAATACAAAAATATGAAAGGATTATTTAAAGTAAATAAAATAAAATATATAAAACTAAACTGTTAGGTAGGATAATGTTTTAATGCACTGTATCAAACAAAGAAATATTATGAATGTGAATGAATTTGTCTAGAAAAAAGACTTATATTTCAGATTTTTAAAGAAAGATTTATTTTAGAGAGAGTGTGGCAGGGGGTCAGCGGGGAGTAGAAGAGCAGAGGGAGAGGGAGAAACTCAAGCAGACGAGCCCCACATGGGGCTCAGTCCTGAGACCCTGAGATTACAACCTGAGTTGAAACCAAGAGTCAGATGCTTAACTGTGCCATGCAGTTGACCCTGTATTTCAGATTTTAAACACCTGTAACAAATACCAGTTTTAACTAAAACTAGTAAAAGTAAAGTTCTTATTTGTGGACTTAAATAGATTCTGAGTCATTTTCAAAGGATATTATGATTAAATATTAAAAAGGAGGGGGGAAAAAGTAAAAAAACAAAATGGGGTGCCTTGGTGGCTCACTGGATTAAACATGGAACTCTTGATTTTGGCTCAGGTCATGATCTCAGGGTCATGAGTTTGAGCCCTGTGTTGGGCTCTGTGATGGGTGTGGAGCCTGCCTAAGATTCTCTGTCCCCCCACCCTTGCTCGCATGCGTGCACACACGCTTGCCCACTGTCTCAAAAAAAAAAAAAAAAAGTAAAAAGGGGAAAATCTTTAGACTATCTTTGTAAACAATTTGGGTACGTATTTTCAGTGTTGTAAAGATTAGAGAACAGGAAGAGTTTTGTTTAGTTAAAAACAGTATTTTTGAAGTTTGAAAAGAACTTTTTCAATAGAGGTGGTCTGAACACATGAAAGGTTCTTCCTTAATAAGCTAGTGCTTGTCCGCTTTTAACAAAGGATATAGGTTTTCTCTGCAGGTGTTCTTCTAATTTTCCATAATTGGCTTATTTGTTGGCAAATTTAGAATTTAATAAAAGAATTTAAAAATAAGCTTGCTATGTAAGTTCTTTGGGTTTTAACTTTCCTTGGTTTAAAAAGATGAAATCACTAGAATACAAGCTTTTTTTTCCCCTGTAATCATATCTTTTATAATAAAACTAGAGGTCAAATTTGCCTCCGAATGTCACAATATTACGCAGGAATGAAAGGAATTTAAAACTTAATGACGGATCTGCCATTGCCCTTCTTGAGGGGTACTTTTTGGTAAAACTTTTCATTTTCTTTTGAGGGGATTTTGTTTATTAGTATTACATACAACTTACTGTGTAAAGATCACTTTGTAGGGAGGGATGCCTGGGTGGCTCAGTCGGTTAAGCATCTGCTCAGGCTCAGGTCCCATGTGGGGCTCCTTGCTCAGTGGGGAACCTGCTTCTTCCTCTGCCTGCTGCTCCCTCTTTGTTCTCCCCCCTCCGTCCCACCCCTCGCCCCGGCCCTGATCAAATAAATAAAGTATCCAAAAATAAATAAAGATCACTGTAGCCAATAGATTAAAGGACTTGTTTCTTTACTGTTGCATAAAAAATCAGGTTCGTTTGTATGATGATTGCTTCTTGTTTCAGATAGGTGGTGAAAGGTTTGGTTTGGGAATATTTTCTTCTTCAGGAATGTGATACGGATCTTTATAACGTCAATAGCACTTAACAATAGGAATTGAAAAACAACTTCAGAATTTTAAAGCTAAGGATGAGATTTTTTTGTTTCTGGTATGTGTGCCATAAAATATTGTAGCAGTTGAGCAATTAAAAGTGGCTAGTGGGACTCAGGAATTTAATGTTTTAATTTGTTTTGTTTTATTTAAATTAATATAAGTTGAAGTCACCACATGGGGCCAGTAGCTATTATACTGGATGTTGTAGCCTCAAACTATTAAAATTTAACATTGAGTATTTTAATATTATGAAACTTTCAAAACCTTTAGACAAAAATCTGAAACTCCAAAAAGAAAATAGGTCAGTTTTGGGCACCTGGATGGCTCAGTGGGTTAAGCCTCTGCCTTCACCTCAGGTCATGATCTCAGGGTCCTGAGATTGGGTCCTGAGATTTGAGTCCCACATCAGGCTCTCTGCTCAGCAGGGAGCCTGCTTCCCCCTCTCCCTCTGCCTGCCTCTCTGTCTACTCGTGATCTCTCTCTCTCTGTCAAATAAATAAATACAATGTTTTTTTTTAAAGTCAGTTTTACTAGTTAAAATACTTTGTTGCAAATAATATTTATAGGAAATATAATGCAGTAAGATATATCAAAAAGAAACCTTACATAATTACTGAGTTAATTTCACCTGAAATCTGCTGACATATTCATTATTTGTATCAATATGTCATAAAGACATCCCAGATTATTGTACTATTACAAGAAGTATGAATTTATATCTATTATGATTAATGTCAAATCTCACCGTATGTGTACATTATACTTTGAGATATTTGTTAAATCATAGTGTGAAGATGTCCTGAATAACAGGACATTTTCAAATAGTTTATTTCACCTCTGTCTTATTCTTTTAAGATGTTTCTTTTTTTTTATACTATACACATTAATTTAGATTTACTTATATATGAAATCTTATATAGAAACATGTATAAATATGTTGGGGGTGGTGGAAGCTCAGTTTTGTGGTTTGCTTTTTAACCTGATTAGGTGCCTCATGAATCTAATTTAAAGATTTCTTCTTAATAGACTAGTGTTTTGGATTTCAGAATTAGAGGGGACATGTAGTGCAGGGGAGAAAATAGGAAAGAGACAAGTGTTTCTAAAGTTAGAATTTAAAAAAAAGTAAACCCACATTAAATTTTAGGATAAGAAAATTATTAAGTCATGCTATATGTTTTTGTTTTTGGAGAATGGGAGAGAAAGCACAGTTGGGAATGACCAAGTGAGGAATTTTTTAAAGATTTTATTTATTTGAGAGAGAGTGCGAGCACGCATGAACGCAGGCACACAAGCTGAAGCTGGGGAAGGAGCAGAGGGAGAGGGAGAGAATCTCAAGCGTACTCCATTCAGAGGGTGGAGCACTATGCTAGGCTTGATCTCACCATCTTGAAATCACCACCCAGCGGAAACCAAGAGTAGGTCGCTTCACTCACTGAGCTTCCTAGGCTCTCTCAAGTGAAGAATATTTTTGCCATTAAACAAGAGAATGGTGCCACTTGGAAAATACTGAGGAGGGATAAAGGAGTTGGTGTATATGGAATGAAAGCTTTAATCTGAATATAAAGCAGGTAATACAGAAGTGAGAGAGAAGATTGCGATGCAAAGATGAGAGAGAAGAAAATATAAGGAAGGCTAATATTGTGGAACCATCGGATACTGTACCTTAATTTGGCTATAGATACCTGTCGATTTGAATGTCACCATATAAGGGGGTAGAGTGAGGGAGATCACACCAAAGGAAATAACCAAAATATAGAATAGAATGTTAGTTGAATTGGAGGAGGAAAAAGATGGGTTTGGGGGAAATTATAGACAGAAAAGTAGAAAGGATTAGACATAATTAGATGTTAGAAATTAAAAATAAATGAAAATCTAAAAGTATATACATAAAGAATCAATGTAATCAAGAAATCGGACAATTTTATTTTGTTCTTTTTTAGAGTAAGCACAATGTGAAATGAAGCCGTGATTTTATCCATTTTTTACCTCCCTAATTATATAGTAGTATAAGTAACTTGTGTTTCTTATGAAAATTTACCTGCTACTTGAGCTATGTTCTTTCAGTGCAAGGTAGTAAAATTAATTTCAAAATGGGAAATGCATTCTAAGTTTCAGAGGACTAATCCACAAGTTTTTGAAACCCAGTCTATAAATTACTTTTTGTACTAATCTTATTCTGACATAATCTTCTTGAAGGGAAAGAGTGACTTTTTTTTCTTTTCCAGGTATTAGAGGTGAGTATAATTCTGACTGATTGGCTTCAATACAGTTTTAAACCAGGGAGAGATTTTTAGACCTTGTTTACTTTAAATCCTTGTGTTTACCTTGGGATTTTTTAATACCAGTATTGGTGGGATAGTTCCCAGTTTGCAAGCAGTGTCTTAGCTAAGACTAAGGCAACCAGACAACAATTAAATTCTCATTTACATTTGACTTTTCCTACTTATTTTCTTTTGACCTTTTGGGCTCTGAGGAGGAAGAAGAAATCAAAAGGGATTGCAGGCAGCTAGAGAAGTCCTTGCTGCGAGGCAGCTCTTGGTTACACAAAGGAAGGAAACTAACATTTATTGATCTCTACCACGTGTCAGGCAGTCTTAGAAGTTTTGGCCCATGAAAGGTGTTTTCCTTTTAACGTCATTGTCATCATCATCACCAAATAATACTTGCATAGTGTGGTAAATTAGAGTATAGAATTTATAGTCTTAGAAATAAGTGTCCTTAGTAATTGTAAGAGAACCTAAAATTGGCTCTTGAGAAATAGGGACAGTTGCGAAAACATTAACAAATTTTTTTTAACGAGTGAAAACTAACCCAGCTAAAAGAAAATTCATTTCTTACAGTTCAGTAAAGTTAAATTTGTTACCCCTCTATGATACTGGGTAATATTATAGAATATTAGAGCAGGTAATGTCTAGATATCCATTAGATTGCCAGGGCTATCCAACAGAAATAATACGTCATGTAAGTAATTTAAAATTTTCTAATAGTCATATTAAAAAGGCAAAACGGAACAGGTTAATTAATTTTAATTCTGTATTTTAACCCATCTATTCAAATACTATCATGTCAACATGTAATCAACATAAAATTATTAGAGGCTGTTTGTGTTCTTTTCTTTTTACATAAACTTTCCATATCCAGTGTTTATTTTATACTTAACAGCACATCTCCAATCAGATACTAAACTTGCATTAGAAATGCTTGACTTTTGGGCGCCTGGGTGGCTCAGTGGGTTAAAGCCTCTGCTTTCGGCCCAGGTCATGATCTCAGGGTCCTGGGATCGAGGCCCGCATCGGGCTCTCTGCTTGGCAGGGAGCCTGCTTCCCCCTCTCTCTCTCTGCCTGCCTCTCTGCCTNAAAAAAAAAAAAAAAAATTTTAAAAAAAAAAAAAAAAAAAAAAAAAGAAATGCTTGACTTTTATGTAGATTCATTAAAATTAGTTTAAAAAGTAGTTCTAAGAACTATTAGAAGTTTTCCAATGAATGAATGAAGTCCAAAAACAAAACAAAACAAAACATTTTTCCTTAACATTAGCATCTGTATTGACAAAACTGACTCCTCTCTTTAGAATAACTGGTTTGACTCTGAAGCAAAAGCGTTATCAGTATCAAAATTACATCTAAGTAAGTCTACTAACTCTGGTAACAATTCAGTATTATCAGCATTGAATTCAAAGGGGCACTATGTAAACTGAAAATCGACTCTGTATCTGTATCAACAACATCCGCTTCAATTTTCTCACAGATTTTACAGCCAATTTACATAATGCTATTATAATTAAAATTGTCTGCATATTTATTCATGTTGAAAAATGTGTAAAATCATTATTGATTTATATTAGAGAAAGTTTAAATTTTAACATACTTTCTTGTACCTCTCTAGCCAGGTCACAAATAAACTTTTTCTTTCCTTGGATCTTTATATTGAGCTCATTCATATGCCCTGTGATAATAGCAGAAAAAAGTAACTCACACTTGGATGTTTTCTGTTTGTTGAATATTGGCAGGTATTCTTTCATTTCAAGAAGATCTTGAATTAGAGGGATAGGGGTGCCTGGCTGGCTCATTCAGTGGAGTGTGCAACTCTTAATCTTGGGGTTGTGAGTTTGAGCCCCACGTTGGATGTAGAGATTACTTTAAAATAAAATCTTGAAAAAAAAAAAAAAAAAGAGGAGTGCCTGGGTGGCTCAGTTGGTTGAACAGCAACTCTTGATTTTGGCTCATGAATTTTGGCTCCGGTCATGATCTCAGGGTCCTGGGATCCAGCACCATGTCAGGCTCCATGCTCAGTGGGGATTCTGCTCAAGGATTTTCTTTCTTCCTCTCCCCCTACCCCCATGCATGAGTATGCTCTCTCTCTCTAAAATAAATAAGTCTTCAAAAAAAAAAAATCTTGGAGTTAATAGTACAGTAAATCTTTGTAAAACTCTTTCATGACTTGAAGTGGTGAACATTGCCAAAGAACTTTTCTGACAATATTAAAGGTCACTTAATTCATTATCATGAATCATGGTCATGAAATTCATTACCTTCTATTTTTTATAACCATTTCATAAATGGTAATGATTCATAGTATTTGTACATATATATTGAACAATTTTAATAATTGCATCCATGATACAGTCTATTTCAGAACACAAATATTTTCAATATATATCACACAGTGAAATAAATATAATAATAAGGGAAATCTAGTAAATCCAGATTTTGGATCTCACATAGTTGGCTCATTGTCTGTTTGTTTGTTTTTTTTAAGATTTTATTTATTTGAGAGAGAGAGAGTGAGCAGTGCACCTGCACAGTAGGGGAGAGGGAGAAGCAGGCTCCCCGCTGAGCAGGGAGCTTGATGTGAGGCTCATTTCCAAGACCCTAGGATCATGACAAGACCCTGGGATCATCAAGGCAGATGCTTAACTGAGGTCAGACCCTTAACTGACTGATCCACCGAGGCTCCCCCATTGTCTGTCTTGATAGAAACTTTTTCCTGTCTAGCTGAAAGTGACAGATGTAAAAGATTAAAAAATATAGTATCTACAACTTGAGATTGATTAGATGAAGACCTTTCTTTGTAAATTTGGAAGTTGTTTGAAACAAAACATGCCCAGAATGTTAATTGGTCATTATCTCTTGTGAAGCTCATTTAAAACTAAAAATAAAAGTACTTTTTATTAGCAGTTTTTTTATAGCAGTTCACTTTTTATAGCAGTTTTTCAGATGTTGAATTGATCTTTAATATTGTTAGAAAAGTCTTTTATTCACTGACACTTCCTTGGTGGGTCAATTTAAGATCTTTCATGTTTTGTGAAATATCCTTTTTAATCTTTTCCTCAGATTTTAAAACCTAATTCCCTTAACTAAATGATAATTATATTTTTTTTATCTTTCCATCTAAATATGGTTCTTTCTTGAGCAAGAATCCCAACCATTTTATAGTTGGCCAAAATTATAAGCTCAGATCCTTTAAAAATCTCAGAGACTTTTTTTTTTGTTAAATGTTTAATTCTAATTTCATTAGCTGCTTTATTTTTTGACTGTTGAGAGGCAACTTCTTATTAAGTGAATATGCGTTTGCTGAAGATGACTCTTAATATTATCTTAAAACTTTTATAAAACTTACTCATTTTTCTCTGCTGCAACTCTGCTGTCTGCATAAAATATTCAAATAAACACATTGTAGTGCTACATTGTTGCATAGGAAAATAACCATCTGTTGACATAAACTATATTGCTGATATGCTTATGTAATACTAGAAATGACACATGTATCTATCATGTGCACTGCAATACATCTTAGGTGAATGTAATAATGAAAGCGAAATATAGTTTTGCCAAAACCATAAAATTGTGTTTGGTGGAAAAGTATTTTTACTGCTTTGGTTGTTAAGTGAAATTTTGTATCAGTTAGAATTTTTTAAAAATTAAAATTCAATTCTTAAGTGGCATCAGCCACATTAGCACAGCTCTAGAGTCTAGAGCAGCTTATTTACTTTAATGATGTAAATTCAGAGAGATGAAGCAAATAGATCCAGTTAAGCCAGATTAGTTTAGAATGGAGCAAAACTATAAATAAATCTATATTCAGTATATGAAAAATGTTACTTTAACAAATGTTTATATCCTCATCTAAATCCATATCACACCCAAAAAGAATTACTTTATTTATTTTTAAATTTTTTTTTTTAAGAGTGAGAGAGCAGCAGGGCAGGGAAGAGGGAGAGGGAGAGAATCTCAAGCAGGCTCTACGCCCAGGGAGGGGCTCAATCCCACAACCCTCAGATCGTGACGTGACCTAAGCCAAAATCAAGTGTCAGACTCTTAACCAACTGAGCCACCCAGGTGCTCCAAAAAGAATTACTTTAATAAGGAAAAAAAAAAGCCAGTTATTTAATTTAACTGGAAACTGTTTAAACAAAGTAACAACTTTTTTTGTGAACGTTCAGGGGTTCACTTTTCAATTAGAGATTATGGCATACTGTAAGTATATGAAAGGTGATCTAAATTTGCTCTTAAGACTTCATTCCCCAGATGAACACTAGCATTTAGCCTTATTTTTGTTTTGAATACTGAGTCTTGTTTTATCTAAATACATGCATACATTTATGCAAACATAAAATGAAAAGGAGGAATTAGGATAGCAGCATAATTTTACTCTTCAGTGAATGCTTAAACTTCTTGGAGGAGCCAGGTGGCTTAAGTCTAAATTTACCACATAGACCTTACTCTCTTAACATTATGCTGGAAGCAAGGAATTAAACCTTTTCACTAATTTAATATTTTACATATTATAAAACTGATAAAGAATTATTCTCCTGCCATTGGTGGTACTTTGATCATAGAGAAACAGCCCAGTACGTAAAAGATAGCTTTTGCTATTTGTGAAAATGTCAGGAAACTTGGAGACTACCTTAGAGACTCTTGATTGACAGCCTAGGTACTCACTGGGGGAGGGGCATTAAGTAATTACATATATATTACTGTTTTGGTTAAAGTTTCAAAAGCATTCACTTGAAATTTTAACTTCTATAAATAAAAGACCTTAGGAGACATGCTTTTCTAGGTAATCTTTTTTCCCCATTACTTTCCCACATTTTCTTCTCATATTTTAATAGACTGATTTCAGATATGTAAGGAATGTTTTTTGGATTTTGCTAGAGATGACCTAATTTTTACACATTCAAAGTTTTATTTGCTCAGAATGGCAGCATTACTGTCATTATTCTTTGGTAGTTATAGTTAGTGGTTTTATACAAAGCTGCTATTCAAAATAATGTATTGGTACTAGCTTGTAAGTTGTTTTTGTTAAAATTGGCCTTATTCCAGCAAAAATTTGAATGCTAATGTAGAAGGTGAAGTTTATTACCTGTGAGCCCCTATATTTGCTTATTGACTTGCTAAAACACACACACACACACACACACACACACACACACACAAAATATCGGTTTTAAAGAACACCTTAAGTTCTTTAAACTTCAAAGCAGTTATCAGTTTCCTAAAAGATGCAGCCATTGTTTTATACTTTTGTTTTCTAGCACCTCAGAGTGAAGATTATTCTTCTCAATCATCTGAATTCAGTTTATTTTAATTAAATTGTTTTAAATGTATAGTTTTATTTATAGTTTTTTTCTTTCCTTAAATTTAACTGTCCCTATAGGTTAATTACCTTTTCCCTGCTCTTCATTTAAATCTCTTCTCCCCCCAAATTCCCTATTATTTTGAGCTGGGACGTATTACCTGAAAGCTTTTAGGCTTAATGCTATGTAAATCAACTTAGTGCTTTTTATTTTCCATGTATTATGCACCACTAAAAAGAATGTAACACATGTAGCAGCTTATTTTGTTTTTGAAGGAGGAGTTGAAGAGCTTTTGAGTAAAAATGTGAAAAGAACCTAGTGTTCATTGCTTACGTGGCTTTTTTAAAAGGCTCTTTAAAAAACATTCCATTGCGGATTCCAAGTCCTCTTTAAACTTACCACCGACAGTAACTGCCTGCAGAGCCATGTGATCATCTTGGCAGCAGCCAGGCCTTTTAGTGATTTCATTACTGTGGTTTCCTCAAGCTCTTTGCACACATTGATTAATATTTTTCTTGCAGTTATCGCTGTGATGATTTTGTGGTTAATGACACCAAGCTGGGACTGGTACAGAAAGTCAGAGAACACTTACAGAACTTGGAAAAGTAAGTAATAGGCCTTGGGAAAGGAAGGGTATAGAATAGGGTTGAGGGGTCTTTGCACATTTTTGAGTGGGAGTTTTGTTAATGAGTTCCATAACTTCATCATGTTTTTAGTGTGATTGAAATGTTAAGAAAGTAAACTTCAGATATCTGAAACCATAGTTAATGGTCATAGCTTAGCATTTATTTCATTTAATACTTATCATAAATCATAGCCAAGAGTCCAAGAGCCTTTTTGTTGTAGTTATTGCCTACCAATTTATAAGCTCTAGTCAGTTGATTGCAAGGGAAATTTTGGAGGTATAAGGAAAGGGCATGAAATGATAGAAAATCATTATAGAGTTATTCTGATGTTAGAAAATCCTTGTCAGGCATGTTTTATGAAGTTTTCTCAGAAGCACTAAAATTTATGCATTATTTTTAAGGGAAATTATTGGTTTTATTATATTGTCCACTTTGCATCTATAGGATAGCACAGGATTCTAGTTTTTTTCTTTTCCTCTTTTGTTAGGGGCTGTATGTGTCACTTGAAATTATAATAGATTGGGAAATGCTTTGTCATCATAAAGAAATTGATGTACTTGTGTGAATAGAATTTTTTTTGCTATAGCCAGATAGGTTATTCAGATAAAACTCTCTGAACCCAAAGGTGAAGCATTAAACAGAAATCCAAATAGTGATGCCTTTGAAGCTGCAGTAGATAGAAGCACGGCCATGGAATGACTGCTGACTCTAGTGAAATTTGTGTAAATCATGCCTGATCGTCAGGTGCCATCTAATTTATTTTGACAGTTGATGTTAAAAACTGTTGTGCGAACATACCAAAGGGAGGAGTCCCTTAGCAGACTTAAAGGCAATAGAATGCTTTTAAATCCTATCTTGAGAGGAAATAGCCTAAGTGCTTTGAATAAAACACTGTATAGTTTTCATTAACCAAAGCCTTTATGCATGTCTTGTGGACTATAAATAGATTATAAAGCTGATAAGGAAAGAAGGGTGGATTTCTTTAAAATCTAAACTCGTTAATAAAACATTTTGAATTAAAGTGCTTTTTGGCTTGTTATCTTTTGGCTCCTCTCTTTTTCAAAGTGCTTCTTTCCTTCTTGTAATCTGAAATAAAGCAGCAGAAGCCCTACCTAGGATTAGAGACACCACCATCTCAATCCCAAATAAATGTATCAGAACTAAGTCAAAGGGAAAAGAGGACATTCAAGAATGTGCATGCATTTATGCAGTTATCAGATCTTTTATTTCCATTGACCACTGCATCAGGTAAAAGATGTCAGAGTTCCTTGTCTATACTTCCGCTTGGTCCCGCTGAAGAGTCTATCTTGCAGTCCTCCTAGGCTGAAAACATTATTACTTGGGTTCATTTTTCTGTTCTTCAGATGTGTGCTTTAGTCTGTAGTGGAAACCAGTTTCAAAACTGTGAATGTATTTGTGTTTTACATTACTTTAGATTATTCTGCATATCCTCTAGAAGTGCACTGTGTAAAAGAACTTCTGAAGTGAAGAAAGTGTTATATACTCCGCACTGTCCTATATGGTAGCCCCTAGTCTTACGCGGAGCACTTGAAAAGTGGCTAGCATGACTGAGGAGCTGAATTTTTAATTTTATGTAAGTTTAGTTAATTTAAGTTTATATATCCACATGTAGTTAAGTGGCTACTGTATTAGACAGTGTGGATCTGCTGAATTCTGCCATTTTGAGAATTGCTGAGGGTAAAATTTAATAACTTGTATTTTAAAAAGCTGAATGCTTTGTTTATGTAGGTTAAAAAAACTGAAACTTAACTGTTAGGCTTGTTGCTAAGGGGTGTGTGTGTGTGTGTAGTGCTTGTGGTTCAATCTCTTTACTTGCAGAATTGTGAAAGAATAATTTCTCACCGTGATATATAGAATTGATCTCTTCTTACTTTGTACTACTCACTGATACTCTGACAGGGATATACATACAGTTCTGAGGACATGCTACCTAAGAATATTTTTAGTTTTGAAGTAACTGTCACTAGATCTGATGCTCCAAAGATACTATAGTTCACGTGGAAATTAAATAATCATGCATTTAGTTTGGACTACCTTGGTACTTTTTAGAAGATGGAAAAGAATTGGCAGACTTTAAAAGTCTGTGTTGTTCAAGTGTGGGCTTTAGTCTGTAGTGGAAACCACAGCTTTTGATAGTTTTTAATGTATTAATAGTAAAAAATGATAAATTTTTACTACTTTTAGATTGGGTTGCCTGATACATAATCATTTTAAAGTGACCCTCTGAAAGTTAGAATTATTTTCTGATAAAATTTAAGCAAAATATCTTTTTCATATTCCATGCTAATTAGAATTTGTTTCAGAATATCCTTTGTAACATAGCTGAATCAAATTAATTTATATGTATCTGTGTGCCTATAATTTAATTTGGAGAAATTCAGATTGTATCATGATCTGTTATGACAAATGAACAAAACAGGATATCTTTATCAAAATTAAGAAAGAAGCAGCGTAGTATTTGAGACTTAATGTTAAATCTCAGAATACATAGCAGACAAGGGTTTTCCTTTTGATGTGAGGAATGGGTGTTCTCATTTTTGAAGCTTCACAGTCAATTAGGCAGATAGTGGTAGTGGAGAGGGGTTGTCTCCCAGAGTACATCTACTTGACCAGTTTTTCTGGGAAGTGCCTAGAGGTAGATGCTTGCAGCGCACCTTGCTAGAGAAGTAGTGGGAATTGCCAAGGAAAGTGGAACTTCTTACTTCAAATACTTGTGGGCCAAAGTGGGCCTAACAGGTCACTTCCTGGCCGTCCTAAGCGCCAGGCAGGGCTCTATATCCCAGACACTTAGAACAGCGACGTTTATTTTTTAACCTGCTGTCTAGTATGTTTGTATTAATGTCTTTTTGACTATCTGTTTGTGTTTTAATAGCTCAGCTTTCACAGCTGACAGGCATAGGAAAAGAAAACTTTTGGAAAACTCATCACTAAACAGCAAGTTATTAAAAGTAAATGTAAGTAATTCAAATATATACAAATGTAAGAATTGGTTGAGATCTAATCACTGTTTTATTACAACTCTAACATTAATGTTGCTCCTTATAAACTTTCATAAATGTATGCCTTGGATTTGGGATATTTTACAAAATGTTTGCCACTTGTACTAATGATTCTTGATGTGACTAAATAACCCAGTGAGTCCATCTGTCAGTGCCTTCCTTCCATCAGGATTACTCCCGTGCTCCTCTGCCTTAGCAAGTGTTCATTCTTAAAGTCTTTTCATGTATCTTATTACTCTAAGGATCCCCAAAATCTTTGCTTTCTTCTGTTAAAGGTTCTAAGTACAAATTCTATGGGTCTGAGGTTTTCGTAAGTTTTATTTCTTAGGACTTCATTAATACAATTTCACCACGAAAGGATATGCTTCCTCATTCTGGTAACCATCTGTTACCAGATGTTTGATCCATTAATAAATTAATAAAATTTAAAGATCACTAAATACTTTTAAATACATCAATAATTTTGCTCTGCATCTGCCTTTCTGCTGTCGTGCTAGTTATGTTTAGACATGCACTAAATTAAAGTGTTTGGATTTTGTGAAAGAAAGAACTAAAGTACTCTCTGGGCATCTGAGTTATGGGCAGAGGTGCTTTGGGCTGGATTGGTAGATTTACTTCACAGGTGTAGTATTTAGATGTTAAGGTGCATTTGTAGAGCAATCAGAAAATCAGGCCTTGGTCTTTAAAGGAAATCCAGGTAGTTTTTAAAGGTTGATATCCCACTGCTAGGAATACATGTATTGGTCACTTATGCATGGCATATAGTTAAAGGTTTGGGGATGAATATTTCAGGGGTGTGTGTGTGTGTGTGTGTGTGTGTGTGTGTGTGTGTATTTATTTATTTTTCAATTTGTAGTTTTAATGAAATCTTATGAAAACATCGTCTTAAACTTCATCTCTATCAAGGCTCTTCCTGGTTTTCGAATTGTGTACTCCGTGGTTTTCATTAATGCTGATTTCCTCATAAGCTTCCATGAGGTACTCCCATGTAGGACAATCCCAGGTTCAGAAACAGGCTTCTAAAAATATCTGGACACTTACAGAAAGTAGAATGAGAGTTTGAAATATTCATTGGGCAAAGAAGGACCAATTACTCATTGGCTTAATGCTAGAGTTTCAAATATAGGCCTTTGCTTTGATGTCTGAAACATCCTTCTCTTGGTTTTACTGATGGCGTTTTCTTGTCCCATTTTGCAGGGAAGCACTGCTGCCATCTGTGCCACAGGCCTTCGGAATTTGGGAAACACATGTTTCATGAACGCCATCCTTCAGTCACTCAGGTACTGTTAACATAAGAGCTTAAGATGCTGATGTTAGCTTCTAGTGAAATGGTGAGGAGGAAAGGCTCTGGGTTCACATTCTGTCTCTGCTGCTAACTCCGGTCAGTTCCCTGTGCCTTAGTTTCCTCATCAGTAAAATTGGGGATAATAGTTCTGCCTCATAGGATGGTTGAGAAGATTAAATAATTTATATAAAGGCCTTAGAACAGTGCCCACCAGTAAATAATTGTTAGTTGTTATTATTTATCTCCTGTTGTTTCTTGAATAAACTAGGTCAGCAAACACTTTCATTAAATGGCCAAGACAGTATTTTAGTCTCTGCATGCCACACACAGTCTGTCTCCTGTCTTCTCCTCCTCCCCTGCCTTTTTAAACAACTCTAAAAATATAAGAGCTTAGTGGCACAGGACCAGATGGCCTGTGGGCTGTAACATGCAGACCCCCTGGACTACAGAGAACCTTGTTCAGAGGATTTAATCCGATCATTAGTTAAGTCTTAAATATGATCAGAAGATTGGATATTTAGAAGATCTTTAAAATGTAAGATAAGTAGTAAAAATAAAATACCCAACAAGGCTGACCTTGTTTTGTAGAAGAAATTATTTTGAAAGTCAGGTACTTGTAGATTTTAATGTAGCATTAAAGGCCAGAATAAATTCTCTTCCCAAGGCCACCTTGCAAATAAGGAGAAGTCATACTTGATCCCTCCTTGAAGGTACTATCTCTTGGTTTATCTAGTCTTGTTCAAATAAGAAATTCAAGTCACTACTGAATTCCCTTATTACTCTGTACTGTATATCTAAACAATATGGTTGATTTCATGTTTTGTTTTTATTTGAGGAAATTACTAAGTACCTGGAAACAGTCACCATAAAAACAAAGAAGTGGTGACAATCTTTGGTTGGGGGTGGGGGATTGAGGATTTTAAAAAAATATATATTTTTAAGTTTTATTTATTTAAGTTATCTCTACACCCAGTGTGGGGCTTGAACACAACCTTCAGATTAAGAGTCGTATGCTTTTCCACCTGAGCCAGGTGGGTGCCCCAGAATTCAGGATTTTTTTTTAACAGATTTTGCTTTAAGCTCTTTGTTCATTTCTACAAAGTCTCTGTTAATACTGTTTTCTTATAGTAAATGAGGAAACTCAAAGTAATTTCTTCAGAAATTGAAAGATCTCATTTAAAAAATTCACATGTAGGTTTTATAGAACTTTCTTTACAGTCCTAGTAAAGTCTTTTGTTTTCTTTCTCCTTTTTTTTTTTTAAATAATTTTCTTCCCTTCCTTTTAAAATAGTAACATTGAGCAGTTTTGCTGTTATTTCAAAGAACTGCCCGCTGTGGAGTTAAGGAATGGGAAAACAGCAGGAAGGCGAACATACCACACCAGGAGCCAAGGGGATAACAATGTGTGAGTTCTAAGAATATATCCTTTCTGGCTTTGAGCTACAAAACAAGTGACTCTTACTGGTGATTTCCATTGCATTATGTGAGTTAATAGGCACACGAATTTTAAAACACTCTTCTTCTAAAATCTGGGTTTAACTGTCTAGCTGATGATCTTAATAATTGTTGGAATTCTTTTATTTCTGTTTACCTATTAGGAGGATAAATTTAGCTCTCTACATATTAAGTCTTTGTGGATTGAGCTCTAACATTGACATCTGTATATGAAACAGTTCTAGATGTAGACCACCATGAATATCATTAGTGAATTGTCTTATAGTGTTAGATAAATCTGTTTTGGATAATAAAATTAATTTATAGTCATCAAATTGTGGGGCAGTGCAGCTAATTTAGTTGATATGGAGAGGGAAAAATTGACAGATGATTACTGAGAACCAATATGTATGCAGATTCAGTGCAGCCGTGCTCCATTTAATGTTCAGAAGATCTATATTATGATTGTAATGGGCAGATTTTTTTCATATCTTAACATTATTGAAATAAGGGTCTGATTTATAATTTGTGTGTCTGTGTGTGATATATATGTATATATATACGTATATATATTTTTTAATTTTTTAATTTTTTAAATTAAAAAAAAATTAAAAAAAAATTTTTTTTTTAGAGAGCACACATATGCACATGCTGGGGTGGGGAGGGGCAGAGGGAAATAGAGAATCCCAAGCAGGCTCCAGGCCCACCGCAGAGCCCAACACAGGGCTCGATCTCATGACCCTGAGATCATGACCTAAGCTGAAACCAAGAGTTAGGTGCTTAACCGACTAAGCCACCCAGGCGCCCCTAATTTGTATATATTTTAATGTAATGTTCTTTCTGCCTGCCCATTTGTGCTCCCATTCACTCCATCCCTACACATTCTGAAAAGCCATTTTACAATCTGACATTGTTCTGCCTAAGTGACTGAGGGAGATTAGGATAGAACATGTCAGAATAGTGTGTAGTATGGATAGAGCCAAAATAGCAGGGAACTTTAAAGCCAGGCATTGGAGTTAGGGATGGAACCCTACCACGATGATTGATATCTTAAGAGTTTAGTTTGCTTTAGTAGCAGCATATAGGATGAACTGGAAAAATGTTTGCATTCCGGGAGACTTCACACTTTATAGTAGTTGGGTTGGAGAAGATAGCAGTGAAATAAGGAAGAAAAAAAAATACATTTTTACAAAAGTTAAGAGGAGAATTAGTAGTACTTGATGCATTAGTGTTATTTAGGGTTTAGTTACAAACTGTGGAAATTAGCTCTGGCCATTTTAGGCAGAAAAAGAACTTAATGAAGGTCTTTTGGTAAGCTGTTACTGGATGGGTGAAAAATCAGGTCTGGAATCTAGACATCTAGGACCATTGCCACAATCATCCCTTGGAGCTCTATCCCATAAGGATATCACTGCTTCCGTAACATCATTGTCCCATAACAACACACTGCCCAGTGTGTGACAGCAAAGTTCCTATTAGCAGCACTGTTGGAGTTGGATGCTGGATGATTGCTGCTGTTATTGCTACCCCTGCACTCCAGATGATGCCCTTTGTTACTGGATTTGGCACTGCCCCAGCTTTGCGTCACTAACTTCAGCTTCAAATAGGCAGAACCTAGGCCATGTACCTGAGCCCTCACTGCAGGGGGTTTGAGGAAGCAAGAAAGCAAGTATCTGGCCTTTTCAACTTTCATAGTGGGAGGCAGTCTCTTACCAAGACTCTTAAGGTGGGGAATTCCTCAAATATAGGGGGAGTGTCCCGGTACTAGGAAGTAAAAAATATGATTTGTATCTCAGCGACCTACTGAATAACGGGTTGAGCAAGAAGTTACTGAGATTCTCTGACATATCAGTCAGGTATCCATGAGTATGGTAGTTGTATTGACAGATACAGATATTAAAGTTGTCTGGAGATGTTTCAGTTTACCTAGTTACTGGAGGTATTACATTCTATCTACATGCATGGAAAAACAAAATTAACAGTGACTTAAACATCCATTGTTTATTTTCTCATGTAAAAGCTGGAGATTATCCATCTAGGGCCGTTTGCCACAATCATCAGGCTCCTAGCTTTCTATTCCACCAACCCTCGTGTAGGGCTGTCATCCATGTAGTTCAGGGTGGTGCTGGAGTGCCACCATTTCGTCCTTTGAACTAGAAGGAAAAAGGAAGGGGTTAATGAGAAGGCCTTTCTCTTAAAGGGAATTTCTCAGAAGTTGAACACACTCAAAGTTTTTTATTTCAGGACTTCTCATGCCAAGCAAAAATTGGAAGTTCTGTTCCCGTGAGAGAAGAGGAGAATGGGTATTGGAGGATAGTAGAGTATAGAGAGCAGCTTTAGTGCACATTGAGTTTGAAGTGACAAGAGGACATCCAGGAGAAAATTCCACTTGGAAACTGGAGAAACCTGACTAAACGTTGTCATGAGAAAATCTGGCTTTCAGATTTGGATTTGGAGTCCTGGTATAGAGTTGAGTGTTGAAGCTTTGTGACCAGATGAACTGTCTGAGGCAGAGATGAGCAGATGGTCACACACTGAGGTCTGGAAGTGTTCCTTGTGAGGGGCAAGAAGGAAAACTGCAGGAAATGGAGAAAGAGATTCTGTTACTTGTTTTAAATTTTTAAAAAATGTACGTTTTAAAGTAATTTGGTTTGTAACTAAAAATCTATTACTTTATTGTATAAATATGGCATTACTTTGGCACAAAGTTCACCATATGGTTAAAAACTAGTTTTGTCTGTAATTACTGCAATTTATGTGGGTTTTTGAGATGCTCTTACTAAACTGTCAGAACTAGTTTAGAAGAAACCGAACTCTTTTTATGCTTTCATTTTTTATTATGAATTGTAGACAACTGGACGTTATGCATTGAAACCGTAGCCTCTCACTAATGCCAGGGGTATCGTCCCTTCCTCTTTTCCAGGTCTTTGGTGGAAGAGTTTAGAAAGACACTCTGTGCTTTATGGCAAGGTAGCCAGACTGCATTTAGCCCAGAGTCCTTATTTTATGTTGTTTGGAAGATTATGCCAAATTTTAGGTAAGTATCACATAATGAAAGTTACTTAAAACATTAATATTAGTCTTTATATTATTCATGGAACAGTTTTCTATGACGTGGTATATTCTAAATAATAAAGACTGGTTTTTATAATTAATTAATTAATTAATTAATTAATTAACATTTTTAGAGCCCGGGTTGGGGTGGGGGAGGACGGCTTGGAGGAAGGGCAGAGAGAGCATTGTAAACAGGCTCCACGCCCAGTGCAGAGCCTGATGTGGGGGTCCATCCAACGACCCTAAGATCATGACCTCAGCTGAAATCAAGAGTCAGATGCTTAACCAACTCACTCACCCAGGTACCCCTTTTGTTTTGTTTTTAAAAGGAAAATAACAGCAGTTGGATCATTTGACTAGACAAATGTGTGTGTTTAAATAATGTATAGACCTCAAAAATGTCTGACAAATGGTAGGATATTTTGTTTTTCTAAAAATGAAGCCCTTATAAATAACTTATGTGCCCTTGCAAATAATTTAGGAAAACATACTGGACAAAATTCCATTGATTCTTTCAAAATCTTACAAAGATTCATTACCATCATACACCATCTTATTTCAACTAAAAAAAAAAAATCCAAATGTAATCTGTAGAAATCTGTGGTCTGAAATTCACTGTTCTGAGTTTGGTTCTGAAGTCAAGTCCATTGGGATTCAGTTTGCAAAAGGTAGCTGGGCCACATCCTAATGTGACTGTAGAGTCACTGTGTTTTCCTTGCTCTCTCTCTAGCATCACTTGAGGAGGGAAACAGCCTTGCTGTCAGAGGAATCTGCCTCTTCTCCTAGGTTAGTCCTCTCGGTAGGGATTCAGGTAACAGCAGATTTGAGGCACTGCAGGTGTTTGACAACAGCCTTTGCCACCGTCTGCTGATTTTGTCCTTCTGAAGCAGGTCCTGCTAGTCAGGAGTTTGGCACCTAATGTACATCTTTTTCCTTTTGAAAAAAACAAAAACCCAGCATGCTGTATGTAATAAGACTTGGTAGTTTATTTTGCTGTATTGCCTAATAGTGGTTTAGGTATATTAGTAGTATAGAAGAATGTTTAAAAGGTAATAACTTCAAAGAACTGGCATTTGTTACCTTACTCGAGAAGTCTAGCCTTCAGGATCTGATGTGATTGACTGTTGTTACCCTGGGTCTTTGTTTAGAAGGAAATTTCTTTTATATATTGTGACATATAAATCTCCTCTCAGAAGATACTAATTTCATAGGGATTTTAAAGTTTCTCAACTCCAAGTAGGAAAGGTGGAAATGACTGCTAAGTTACCACTAACCAGGTTTGGACTTAATATAACATTTCTAATATAGTCTCCTAGTCAGACTTTTGATAGGGGCATAGTCTTTGTGTTTTATTATTATATAAAATTAGTTTCTATTTATTGAATGCCATGTGCCTAGCACTTTAGGCCTTTTGTATTTGATCTTCAATTAAAAAAACACAACCACAAAATTCCTGTTAAGGTAGGAAGTGTTAGCTCCATTTTAAAAAAGACAAAACTGAGACAGAGGAGGAAGAACTTGTTCAAGCTCACATATCTAGTAGTGTTAAGATCAGAGTTAGAACTCAGGTCTTTGTGGAATTGGTGTAGGATAGATGTGTCAGCAGTCATTTGTCCACACGCCTGAGTGAAGCCTGCCAACTAACTTTATACTGTTCTGCTTGGTTCCCATGGTGACTCAGGTCCTTTATTCTTAAGAGGGAGTTTAGAAATTGTATGAAACTTTTATTCAGTAGAATTCTACTTTTCCTCAAAATCTGCCCACATCTCTGCCCTTTATATAAAGTATCTATAGCCCAGCAGTGAGCATGATATAACTTTTAGCTACTTAATTTTGCACATTCTGTATCCTTACAAATGAAAGGAATAGACCCTTGGAGAAGTTGACCAAGTTGAGTTTCTGGTGATTCCTAATTCACATGAACTCTTAGATTCCTTAGTGACTGATGGGAGTAGAATGCCTGTGTATTCTTAGCAGGGCTTTCTCAGTCTCACAATAATTGAGTTCATTCCTCATTTTCTTGTAATCGATGAATAATTTTCTCTTGGTTAGATCTAGAGCTTGAGATTATATCAAGGATAAATCTTAAGTGTAAGGTAAGGTAAAGCTTAAGTGCACAACACCCAGGGGCGAGGCAGGGAGATGTGGGGCTTTCTTCCTATAGCTGTTACTCCTGTTAAGGGTAAAGTTCCTATAACATGGCTTGTGTGGAAGTGCCATGAGTCTTGAACTATGTTTCTGTTATATTTATGATCACAAAATAAATTTTTAGAAGAGGTTAGGAAGCCCATTTTCATTGATTAAGCTATGACAAGGTCTAGGGAGTTCGATCCCTTGGAATGAAATACATACATGCATGTGGAAGTAGGAACAACTTTCATTCATTAGGTAATGCAAAAAAATACATATATGTACACACTGTAAATGTAATCAACAGCTTTGGGTATAGACACCACCAAAACTATTTTTTCTTTTTTCCCCACTCAAACCAAAAGCCAGTTACCCAGCGGTAAATTTTTACCAAAGTTTGACCTTTTCAACATGCATATCTACTTACCACACTTCTCATGGCTATCTATGCCCTGCTTTTCCTATCCCTTTCCTTTTCAGAAAAGTAACTTAAAGTTTATGGGTTTTTTTTTAAAGATGTTATTTAATTATTTGAGAGAGAGCACACACTAGCAAGCAGAGGGACACAGGGGGAGGGACAGAGGGAGAGGGAGAGAATCTCAAGCAGACTACAGACTGCACTCACTTGGAGCCCTAGTGGGGCCTGATTCCAGGACCATGAGATGATGACCTGAGCTGAAACCAAGAGTTGGACACTCAACCGACCAAGCCACCCAGATGCCACTAAGTTTGTTTTTTAAATGGATAAAATACAAATGGGTGAGAATTTCAAAAGGTAAAGAAAAGATATACAATGAAAGTTTTTTCTTTTACTTTATTACCCAGCCATTCATTTTGCTTTCTAAAAGCATCCATATTTACTAGATTTTTGTGTATCCTTTTGTTGATATTCTGTGTGTGTGTGTATGTGTGTGTGTGTGTGTGTGTATAATTTTTAACATAAATGGTAACATGCTTTTTTTCCTACTTTGAGGTAATTCATACTAGTATCTAAATAACTTTTCCTTTCACTTCATTTCCTTTCATAATGTTATACTTTATGGTTGTATCATAATTTATGGATAGTCCCCTATCAGTGATTATTTAGGTTATTTTTTACCTTTTGCTGTTCCAGACAGTGCTGCAGTAGATAGTCTCATACATGCATATGCAAGGCTCTCAGAGAGCAATTGCTGGACCAAAACATACTTGCTTTGGGGTGCATGGTTGGATCAGTTGGGAGAGCATGAGACTCTTGATTTCAGGGTAATGAGTTCGAGCCCCACGTTGGCATAGAGATCACTTAAAAAGAAAATATATTTGCTTTTAATTTTCTAGTCTTTTCTGCTAGCCTTTTTTTATTCTTTGCCTTCCTTAACATGATTTTATCTTTTTGTCTCTGTATCTTTGTCATGTTTGTCCTATGGGATTTGCCTTGACCTCTGTCTCCTTCTTTTTAAGGTCCAGCTTAATGCTAACTGTCTAGGAAAATCTCTTAATAATTCAAATTGGGTCACAGTATTTATTCCCTTCTCATATCATTTATGTGCTATTTCTACTTTCACATAAACTTGATTAATATATTTGTCTTAATTTCCGAAGTTTTCTTTAGTTTTGTACTTATCAGTTCTCATAATTAATGTTTAAAAATGATGGGTGAATAAATTACTAAAACCTTATTTCTACTAGCTATTCTGGTAGATCTTTGTGAGCAACAAATGGGTCTCTCCATGTGATACCTTAATAATAATCTTTCTAGGTATACTGTTGATATTTTATACTTAAGCAGTATTAGTTCTTCTGTCTAGGAATTTTGCTGTTGTATGTTTTTTTGTGTGTTTATAAACAAAAACAGTTATTATTTTCATTTTCTGGTGTTTTTGTCTTGGGAGAAACTCAGCCATGGTTGGTGTCACAATATGGAGAAGAATAGCTAAATTTGTTTGATTTTGGTTATATACAATTTGGACAAAACAACAACTTAGAATTCTTTTATGAATGTTAAAGATATTTATATTAAAGATAAATGTTAAAGGTATTTTCCTAATGATATTTTCCTAAAGATATTTTAAAAATAAGAATAGAGCCTGAAATTATAGTGTGTCCTAGGTATTTTAGAAGTTTGTTCTAGAATGATAAAATTTGATTCTCTGTAGGCATATCCTGTTCCTGATTGGTCTTTCCGTCTTTCGTTATGTACTGGTACTGCCAGAACGCAGAGAATAGTTAGTAATGCACAGGTGTATGTCACAGTTAAGTGTGTTGGCATCATACAAGTATTTGTGTGTGCCTGCATTCTGTGGTATCTGTTTCATTATTTGGAATGTTTGCTTTTCACACTTAAGCACAGGAACATTTTCTTTCATCATTCTTTATTGGGACAGTTCTTTGTTTATACAATTTGGCTAAATATAGCTTGTTTCCTTATGCCAAAAACTGTGAAGAAACACTTACCCTGTATTTCTACACATTGTGTTTCAGCAGTGTCCCTCTTTCTTGGCCCCTTCATTCAGAAGGGGTGCTTCATGATCTTTTGGGCTTTTGTATTTGCTTTGTGCTCTCCAGCCATTATTTGTAACAGCATCTTTATGACACAGAGTTTCTATAAGCATTGAGAAGGAGGCAGTCTTTACCTAAGGTTGTAAACAAGTTAAGATAAGGAACAGTATTAACACTGGAGCCACTGTTATTTCCCTGTCTTTTCTCTCTTAATTCTGGTCTGTCACAGAGATACCAGTTGGTTCTTTATAAATCTGTTTTCTCACTCTTTCACCAGCACTTGTTTGGATGATATCACTGACATAATTTGTATACAAAACATAACCATTGAACCTAAATATGAGGAGTATTTCCTTTTACATGATTACCAAGGAAGAGAGACCTAAGTTGACTACCAATGAAATTTTGAAGCTCTGGATTGTGTAGTTGGGAAATAATTGAAAATATAACCAAAGCTTGTTGATTTAACTTACCAAATAGTGTTTCTTTTTAAAGATTTTCAGAGAAGTCAGTGAAGCTATTATTTGCTTAAAAATAGAGTTGTAAATGCCTGTTTAGTCAGAATCGGAAAAATTTCCTAGTCTTAGAAGAAGCTGACTTTGTGTGTGTGTGTGTGTGTGTGTGTGTGTGTGTGTGTGTGTGTGTGTGTGTTTGTTTGGTAAAGATCACAAATTGAAACAGGAACGTATCTCATACCCCTATAAAACTGCTGAGTGCTCCATGATCTCATGTAGGTAAAAACAATACATATTTCTAAAGGTAAAGGAAACATTAGAAAATAATATGTGTTTTGATATGAGAAAAGAGAATCAAAAGAGTCATGGTGTGGTTGGAAACATTCATGAATGTAATTAGGCAGTTTGGTTTTTTTTTTGTGGGCGTTGAACCAGCCTTGCAGGATTGGGAATAAATCCCACTTGGTCATGGTGAATAATCCTTTTAATGTGGTGTTGGATCCAACTAGCTAGTATTTTGGTGAGAATTTTTACATCCATGTTCATCAGGGATATTGGTCTGTAAATCTCCTTTTTGATGGGGTCTTTGTCTGGTTTGGGGATCAAAATAATGCTGGCCTCATAAAATGAGTTTGGAAGTTTTTCTTCCGTTTCGGTTTTTTTGGATCAGTTTCAGAAGAATAGGTATTAATTAATTCTTCTTTAAATGTTTGGTAGAATTCCCCTGGGAAGCCCTCTGGCTCTGGGCTCTTATTTGTTGGGAGATTTTTGATTACTGTTTCAATTTCCTTGCTGGTTATGGGTCTGTTCAGGTTTTCTATTTCTTCCTGGTTCAGTTTGGTAGTTTTTATGTCTCTAGGAATGTATCCATTTCTTCCAGATTGTCTAGTTTGTTGGCATATAGCTGGTTATAATATGTTCTTACAATTGTATTTCTTTGGTTTTGGTTGTGATCTCTCCTCTTTCATTCATGATTTTATTTATTTGGGTCCTTTCTCTTTTCTTTTTAGTAAGTCTGGAGAGGGGTTTATCAGTCTTACTAATTCTTTCAAAGAACCAGCTCCTAGGGGCACCTGGGTGGCTCAGTGGGTTAAAACCTCTGCCTTTGGCTCAGGTCATGATCTCAGGGTCCTGGGATCGAGCCCCGCATCGGGCTGTTTGCTCAGTGGAGAGCCTGCTTTCCTCTGCTCTCTGCCTGCCTCTCTGCCTACTTGTAATCTCTGTCTCTGTCAAATAAATAAAATCTAAAAAAACAAAACAAAACCAGCTCCTAGTTTCATTGATCTGTTTACTCTTCTGTTGGTTTCTATTTGATTGATTTCTGGGCAGATTGTTTTTTAAAAAGGGATGGGCATGTGTTTGCTGAAAGTGCAAATCAACATAACTACAAAGTACTGGTTTCATGATCCATTTTAGAAAAATGATTAGATACTAGCTTATTTTGGTGAGAGAATAAAACTATTTTTATATGTGGTAGAATTTCAAATATGACCTAAGATACCTAAGAAACCTCTTGTCTTTGAGTCATTAAAAAATGGATGTTGTAATGAAAAAGTTTAAAGCACCTCTGTGGATAATGTTTTTTTTTTTTTAAGCACCTCTTGTAGATATGTAAAGGAGCTAACAACTTTGAAAACTTTTGACTGAATTTTAACATTTTTTTTAATAGGAGTCCTAGAAGAACTACTTGAACATATATTGAGACTCAGTTGTTAAATAGTTCAGGAAGTTACAGTGAAATGCTAAAGTGACTTTTGACTTAAGTTCCATTGGTTAGGTAGATGGTTTTCATAATTGGTGATTTTCACAAGAAATTTTAGGAAAAGGGGAGAAACATATATTGAGGGAAAGTCTGGTTGAAAGACACTTATGGAACCATTGCCTGGAAGAGTGGTGGAAGTTTTGACTCAAGACCAAGCCAGAAAAACTTGTGATTTAAAAGATAGGAACTTTCCATGTTGGCAGAATGTAGGCAGAAATCTTTTCTGTCTGTAGTTTTATAAAGTAATTTATGTGTATATCATTGCTTGATTTATTTTACCTACACAAACCTCTGTAACCTTTAAGTATACCAACTTCATTTTCTGTCAGCCTTCTTTACTTTTCACTTGT
Source organism: Ailurus styani (assembly GCA_002007465.1). Classification (NCBI taxonomy): domain Eukaryota; kingdom Metazoa; phylum Chordata; class Mammalia; order Carnivora; family Ailuridae; genus Ailurus; species Ailurus styani. Next base: position 6,491,496 of record LNAC01000018.1, on the reverse strand, counting down.
CATAGACTGTATAAGAATTCCATATTAGAGGCCCCTGCGTGGCTTAGTCAATTAAGTGTCTGATCTTGATTGCAGCTCAGGTCATGGTCTCAGGATCTCGAGATCAAGCCCCAAGTTGGGCTTTGCGCTGGGCATGGAGTCTGCTTAAGAGTCTCTCTCCCTCTTCCCCTCCTTCCCTCTTCCCTTGGTGTTCTCTCTCTCTCTCAAAAAAAAAAAAATTCCGTATCATTTCCTTTCTGAATGTAGTGTAAGAAATAACCTAAGAATATGTTACTGCTTATACTCAAGTTTTAGGCTAGAGCATAATCGTATATGAGTCAATGCATTTTTAAAAATATTTATTGAAGAATGTCTTGAATCAGAGATAGGATCCCAGCAGAGACTCTTTAGAAAGTTTTTCTTCCTTTCAGCCAGTGTTAAAAAAAATAATTTCTTATCTCTTATAATGGTGGTTTTTAAGACCAAGGTTTCTGGTGAGGGCAAGATGTGACATTTTAACATTTGAGCATCTTCTGGAGAGGCCATGTGGGATAGTGGGAAAACCAGAGTCCATCCCAGCTCTGTTACTCTCTTGCTGTAGGACTTAGGCACGTCACATACCCCTTCTCTTGTTCCTCTGTTTTCTTCATCTTTAAAGCGAGGTCAGTTGAGATTAGCTCTCATATTCTGTGTTTTCAGATTTGTTTTAGTAGACTTTTTCCTTGTAGGGAAATTTTTGAAATTTTCCTTGAAGAGAAGTAAACCCTGACACAAGTGGGGATGAACGGTCAGGGAGCCTCACTGTGTTCTGAGTGAAGGGCTGCAGCTCTTCGCAGCACTTTGCCTTCCTGCATGTTTGGCTGGGCATGTGGAGCCTCCCCAGTGATGGCCTGCTTCTTTTTGCTTTAAGGGGCTATCAGCAACAGGATGCCCATGAATTCATGCGCTACCTTTTGGACCACCTGCACTTGGAACTCCAGGGCGGTTTCAATGGTGTTTCCCGCTCAGCAATTCTACAGGAGAATTCTACTCTATCTGCAAGTAACAAATGTTGCATGTAAGATGTGGTTTCCTTCTCTTCTTTTTTTAGGAGGACCTCAGACGTTTCTGTTTGTGTTACTGTTTTGTTTTGTTTTTTTAAAGATTTTATTTATTTATTTCACAGAGGGAGAGAGATCACAAGGAGGCAGAGAGGCAGGCAGACAGAGAGAGGGGGAAGCAGGCTCCCTGCTGAGCAGGGAGCCCGATGCGGGCCTCGATCCCAGGACCCTGAGATCATGACCTGAGCCGAAAGCAGAGGCTTTAACCCACTGAGCCACCCAGGCGCCCTGTGTTACTGTTTATTAGATTTATCATGGAAGGTGGAGACTTTCCCTGGACTTTGGCTGAAACTTTTGTGCACTTGAACTTTATAACCAAGTGGACTAGCACATGCCTTCTGCTTTTATACCAGAGGCATCTTGTACTTGCCTCTTGGTATAGTCCTGATTGTTTTTGGTATAGATCATTATAAAGGTTGAAAAAAAAAACAAGAGAAAATATTTTGTACAATTTAGCACTTGAAAAATCTCTGCCAAATATATCAAATATTTGGGAGACTTAATTTTCAATACTAAAATAATTATATTTACTCACTAGAAACAAAGACTTAAAAATATTTTAAATGTGAATTTTCCTAAAATTTATCTGTGCTGTAATGAAACTGAGGCATTGTAAGTTCTCAGAATTTTTCTTGCCTCTCAGTATAAACAAAACAAACATTTTAGATTGCTTTCCTAGGTACTAATACCCAAAATATACATTGAGATTAGAAAGATTATTTTGTTTGAGGTAAGGATGATTTACTGTTATTTCAGTCTGATTTTGTTTAAATGTAGTCTCCTTTTGTTCAAATTTTTTGAAAAGTTTTGTTTTGACCTGTGCAGGAAAGGGATTTACAAGACAAACTCCCCAAAGACAGAAAGAAAAGAGTAAGTAATATATAGGGATCACCGTATTGTATTGCCTTGCAGTTCACAAATTCGAATTAGTGTTAAGTTAGGGTCCTTTTAATGACAGAGAAGCCTCATAGTTCATCTGGCTGTATCAGAGATGGGCAACTGTTTGAATTGCTATTCCTTTCAAACTGTTTGGCTCTCTGGGTCCTATCAGAATCCAGTACAGAAGGGGAGGGATCTGTGACCTGGTAGAATTACTCTTGCTGCTAGCACCAACTTAAAAGTAGCATTAAGTGAAAAATTCTGCTTTGTGTTTTATGATGACCTGTGTACACTAAGAATATTGAACTGGACTCTCTCGAGGATAGGCTGTGTGAAGTAAGAGGGTATATGTCTTTATTATTTTATTTGATGCCCAAGGCACCCTCATGGAGTCATGTTACATAATAGTCCTAGAATGATCTTCTAGTAACTAATGAGTTTTCAGTATTAACCCATGTCTTGTCATGATATTTTGAAGAGTAGTAATTTTAGGTTCCATTAATGAGATAGGAACAGAAAGAATAAAATTATTGCAGGATCCAAGGATCATACTTGCTAAAACTACAAAAAAGGTCTCCTGTGCAATACCTGTGTTTACTTGTGTAAAAACAGCCAATGCTACTGAAGGTGGGGATGGTAGTAATAAATGACAGATCTGTTCTTTGTAGTATATAGAAAATCATTACTGTTAATATAAAAGACCCTAGCAAGTGTAAGAGTCTATCCGGCTAATATTTAAATATTCTTGGTGTACAGTTATAATAAATGGGAAAGCAGTTTTGAAATCATTTATGAATCTTGTTTTCAGTCATTATATACCTAACTTAATACCATGTACATCAGATAGCCAAGACTCGATGAGTATCCTTTTCTCAGAGGAATTATGAAGGAAGAACTACATTGAGTCTAAATGTCCTGTTTTTTAATAAAGCAGTTTCCATTCTAATTAAGGGCAGTACTGTAAGTGAACATCAGTATGAAAGGATCATAGTCCCTTGATTCCAGTAGTTTATTTGTTGTGCCCTTTATGATCTAGATCTTAAACCTGAAATGGCTGTTACATTAGATAGTTCCAATGTATCTTCCCTTTTTAATTTACTAAAGCTGTATATCTTATGAACAACTTAAAAAAAAAAAAGATGAAGCTGTAGTATATTTCTTTGGCCAGTAAAGAGTGGAAGCCCTTTCATGGAAGAGGAAGCAAACTTTTAAAATAATATAATTGCTCAAGTAGCTTTTGTCTGTCTCATCATGGCAGTAGGTTTAATTTGGAGCAACTCCGAAAATAAAGTTCAGTGTACTAGCAGTATTATTGTTTGCAAGTGAGAGAAGCCACCTCAGATTGCTATTAGCAAAAAAGAGCATTTTCTGACTTAAGTAACTGCATACGTAAGTATACAAGGTTAATATGTGTTTGCTGTAGTAGTAATGATAGCAAACAACTGAAACAACCTGGAAAACTATTAATATTATATTGGTTAAATTAAGAAAAGGAATATAATGTTAAGAGCTGAGTGATCCTGGACCAAGTTGGACCTCAGCTTCCTGGTCTGTAAAATGGGGATAATGGTATCTGCTTCATGGCTTTGTTTTGAGGATTAACTGATTTAATACGTGGAAAGTACTTTGAATGGAGTTTGGCATAAAGTAAGTGCTGTTATAAGCGTTTGCTAATCATGCTTTCATGGTACACTTTTTTGGTGGTTCTGTGTTCATATTGTGGCATGCCAATCTGCTGTCAAAAAGGGTGAGATACATGTTCAAGATACGTACCTCGGAAAAAAAATAAAAGCAGAAAGCAGGCGTGGTCCTAATTATTATGCTAATAAAAGAGCCTTGAAATAATTTAAGGGCTTTCTTTTTGGTAAACACCTGTCTGAAAGCACTGTGCATATATACCCCATTTCATCTTCACACCAGGCCTCTGAGGTAGGTAGATGTTATTCCTTTTGAACATTTGATGAAGCTGAAGCACAAAAAAGTTAGTATTAGGGCAGTTGGTTTTTTACCATTCTTAAAGTGGTGTATTCCTAATCTCAACAAGGAAATTATTAACAATATTGTTTTAAGTGAGCTTAAAAGACTTTTTGATAGTAACATCTAGCACTTCAGCTGTGAAATCACGCCTCCACCAGTAATTACTAAATATGTGTTAAATTTCTTTACCTCTTTTTTCCCAGTCTGACAGTTGACTATCTAAAACTATCTCTGAGCGAGGTTATTCAAAGTAATTGAGAGAGCTCCCCTCGGAGAGGCCTTGCAAAAATTTAAATATAAGGTGCTTTCTGTCTTTTGTGAGGGAATATATTTGTGGGGAAAGTGGTCCTCTTGCCCTGAGTATACACGTGTATGTGACCTGTTAGTAATGGCAAACGTCCAGTTTGAGTGGCTTTTGGGCAAATTAGTGGGATTGAAAGTGGGGCTGTGGGGAGGCTAGTGGCTTAAACCTTTTATGTGGTATACCTCTATATAGCTTTAATGTTTTTATATTATTTCATAATTTAAATAATTTATTAAATAAATGTTGTACATATCCCCCCCCAAGAAGTATAGCAGCTTTTATACATATTTTAGTTTTTTACTGAGATATTTTCCTGTGTGGTGATTTTCTTTAGAAATGGAGCATCTACGGTTGTCACAGCTATATTCGGAGGTATTCTCCAAAATGAGGTTAACTGCCTCATATGTGGGACAGAATCTAGAAAGTTTGATCCATTCCTAGGTAAGACATATTTGATAATTTGATAATTGTATTAAAATTTTAATGTTTCCTTTGGAAATTTAAGACAGATAAATGTAAAAATACATCAATTTTTGAAATTCTTTTCTAAGTGTGGTATATCCCTCTAACAGTTATTTTCCTATTTCCTTTTAAGACCTTTCATTAGATATTCCAAGTCAGTTCAGAAATAAGCGCTCAAAGAATCAAGAAAATGGACCAGTTTGTTCATTACGAGGTAAAGATACTTTACTGTTGTAGAATTCTTTTTCCCTCTGAAATAGCTGAATGGACTCAAACTCCATCCATCGGTGCTATGTTGTTAATTGCTTGAATGAATTTGTGTTATAATTTAAGAGAAGTCAAACATGAATGTCTCTTCCTATCAGAAAGAAAGAAAAAAAATGGGTGCCAGAGGCACCTTAATATATTAAGGCAAGCATAAGATATTTCTCACCTTTTTAATACTGATTTTAAAAATTGAGAGTCTGTAACAAAACTGCTTCTGACTTAATGAAATAGAATGTATTCTGTGGATGTCCCACTAGAGTCCGTAGGAAAGAACACTCAGCTAAGTTTAATAAGTTATGGTGTTATTCTTTTCTATGATTAATAGTTTTAGAAATTTATTGATGGTTATAAATCTGTTGGTTAGGCTTTTGGTTCTGCTTTTAATTGAAGACTGTGAGATTTAGAACAAATTTTTTCCTTGATTTAGTGTTAAGTGTTTTTGTCAAGGCCAAAAGACCAATCTTTGATCAATCCCTAAAGTGACTTATTATTCTTCTTGGCCATAGAAACTAGGATGGGAAATAAATAGGGCCTAGTCTGTGTTCTGTCATTAAGTAACTCTAGATGAAGGCAAATAACAATCTCTACCCCGAATCGTCTGTTGACTAAAGGTAATTTTTCATCAACTGTTCTAGAGAATATTGTCTTATAAGGATTTAAATATATGCGTATATGTGTATATATTTATGTAGAGGGAGAGAGAGAACACACACAGTCTTTTCCTACAAAAGATTCTCATTGGTCTAAAACTGCAGTGTCCACTACGAAGTCACAGATGGTTGGTAAAATGTAAATTAAAATTAAAAATGCAGTTGCTTAGTTGCACTAACCGTCTTTTAGGTGATCAGTAACCACATGTGACTAGTGGCTGTTGTATTGGACAGCACAGCTGGAGAACATTTTCATTATTGCAGGCAGTTCTGTCGGGCAGTACTGCTCTAGAATCAAATTATTCTGCTGCCTGCTCGTTCTCAAAAAATGTTCTAGTAAAAATATAACTGTTGGGGGAGGGAGAGGCAGAATTCTGTGTCACAGGTGCATTTGGCAGCATTGGGCTTGTTAAAAGAGGAGCAACAGAGGTCTCGCTTACAGCCCTGTTGCTCAGGTAGTTTCTTGAACTCCCTTAGGGGGTGGCTGTTAAATACACTGGACTACTGTAAGACAGGAAAATAACTCTGTATGTGAAAACATTTTGTAGATGCTTTTAGTTGTTCCCTACCTTTGCAACAGTGTTGATGGTCTCTTTTGAATAGGAGTACAGAAGAAATTTAAGGAAGCCCATCTACTCATCTTCCCTCTAAAATAGGTGGTTTTGATATACAGGTTTTGAAAATATAATATGCTTGTTATCAAATGTCAGATTATTTTCTCTTTATATTGATGGCTTGAGAGTACAAGCTAACTTATTCGTAAAACAAACATTTGATCATTTAGAGAGGAAAGCAGTGAGGAATTATCCTCAAACTCTATAAACTGGATATAGCTTCATTTTATAATTTCTTCAAACTTTCCTTAACATGAATATGTGGATATGTATTTGAACAATATTTCCTAAATAAAACTAAGTCCAGATGATCTTTGGAAGACCCAGAGATACTGGTTTCTTCAGGCTGCTTTCTTCATTCTGCACTGGGTCTCCCCACCCCGGCCCCCATCCTGCTCTGGTCATATAGCATGGCTCTTATTGTTCCCTGTAGCATTTCACTTATTACCTATCCCAGAATGTTTTAATACTGAGAGACCTTGCTTTCTTGAGACCGTGCAGGAGGAGATTGTATGACATAGCTTAAGTGGTTGATTGGTACTACAAACAAGTGGCAAATGGCATTTGCCTTGCTTCCCAAGTAGTAGTTTTCCTGGCATAGACTCACTGAAATTTGATGGGAGTGGGATTTAGCTTCAGGGGGCCAGACCATCCTGAGGGGTTTCGGGTTTGGCTGGAAACAGGTTTCCTGTATTCTTAGCTGGGTTTCCTTTGAATTTTCAGACTTGATTTTTATTTTGTTAAAGAGCTGACTGTTGGCTTAAAAAACTAGATGGTAGAGTCATTCTGTTTAACAGTATTATCAATTAAGGGTACTACTTTTTTTGGCCATCGAGTGTCCAGTTGATATGGATTTCTTTATTAAACAGTTGGCGTCATGATTACATTTTACATGCTTTTATGTGCTTTAATGCAAGGATTACTTGTGTGCTTTTGGAATGTTAATTGACAAGCTTAGTTTTCATTTAGAAAGGAAAGGTGATGGTGAGAAAGATCCCTGGAATTTGAAGTTATTTAACTAAAAACATGCAAATTATGAGAGGCTAAAATAATCCCAGTTCTAAAATCTGACAAAAAAGGAAAGATTATTATAGACCGAATATTAACAAATAGAATCGAATACTGTAGTAACATACAGAGATCAAGTAGGGTTTTTTCCAGTCATGAAGTACTGCTATATTAGGAAAGAAGAATTTTCCCTGGATGTCGAAGTCCTTCTAGCTGGACTAAGAACCAAGTTGACATGAGACAGATGAGCAGGAGAGTATCAGATTTAATTTCGTATGTATGGGGAATCCACACAGACATAATATTTTGAAGACCAGCAACATGAGGCTTCTATGAGCTGAGAGGGTAGGAATCTGAGGACACAAAGGGGAGAAAGACCATTAGCAGGAAGGTGAGAGGAAATTTGCTGAATTTGCTGGATTTTATTTGGTTTTAACTCAAAATAATGTTCATGCCAAAGGGGCCCATCTTGGAGTGTCCTGCCCTGGGCCCCTGCAAATTCCTCCTCTGAAACTTCCCTGAAATTTCACACATTAAAATTGAGCTGGTTGATTGATTGCTCGGTCTTAATCAGTCCTGGCAATAGGTCAGTTTCGGGAGGCACTGATGCAGGTTAGGCCTAAGGTTCAAGCAATCAAGTATTAAATAAGAGGCATTTCTGTGGAAGCAAAAACAGTGCTTACTGATTGGATCCAATTATAAACCAGTTTCTGAATTTTGAGGGTGGTCAGTCAAGATTTTTAGATGTTAAGCTTGAACCATCTCTAGTACAGTGGCAATCTGACTGATTTTCCTGGTTTGTAGTTCAAATGTCTCTGGTGATCTTTTTGAGTGGCCCATAGAGCAACAGACATGAAGATTGCCTATAGGTGAGCTGTTGTGGTGATCTGTGTGACGTTTACGTAAATTTAGTTTGTAGGGCTTTGGGGAAAAGGGCAGTTTTAGTTCTCAGGTGAATCCAATGTAGAAGGTTGGAAAAAAATTTAAAATGTTACTTTGGAGAATTATAGTCAAGCACTGGAAGAAATTAGAAGAAATCAAGATCTAGTTCAGTTTCTAATGAACTGTATTACAATCTAATATTTACTCAGATGTGTCACTGAAACCTGTTTTCTCTATAGTCACCCTTTAATACTCACCCTTTAATACTAATTTGTTTGCAAAAAGTCTAGTTTCAAAAAAAACTTGGCCTGGGGGCACCTGGGTAGCTCAGTCGTTAAGCACCTGCCTTCGGCTCAGGTCATGATCCCAGGGTCCTGGGATCGAGCCCCACATCAGGCTCTCTGCTCAGCGGAAAGCCTGCTTCTCTCTCTCCTATCCCCCCTGCTTGTGTTCCTTCTTAAAAAAAAAAAACTTGGCCTGATCATTTATATGAGTATGGCAAAGAATAACAGTTGATTAGGTAGATTTTTCAAAAACTGCTGGAATTTTTTCAGGATTAAGTTTTAACAGCTTCTTGAGGCCAGAAGCCAAGCCAGATACTTGCCATCAGAACCTCTGCAATTTTTTTTTAAGATTTTATTTATTTATTTGACACACAGATAGAGATCACAAGTAGGCAGAGAGAGAGGAGGAAGCAGGCTCCCTGCTGAGCGGAGAGCCCGATGCAGCTCTCGATCCCAGGACCCTGAGATCATGACCTGAGCCGAAGGCAGAGGCTTTAACCCACTGAGCCACCCAGGTGCCCAGAACGTCTGCTATTCTTATAGATTTGGGTGAACTCCTCTCTGCTCAAGGTCCCCAAAGTATCCCTGGGTTCCTGTATTTGTCAGGGAGTGCCAACCTTTACTCACCTGATAAGGTTGCTGGGAGCTCTGTAAGCAGGATACCAAGCTGGTACTTCTTCTGGGGGCTTTACTGGCTTAAAGTCAACGTAGTTCCTTAAAGCTGTCTGGTCATATCTCAGTTCATGCGTTTCTCTCTCTCAAATAGGACATTCCAGTCAAAGCCTTGGTTTTTTAACAAATGTTTCCCATTGTGTCCTGTTACAGGGAGAACAGAATTGTATTGAACTTTGGCAAATAAATATATGAATACTTAGAGTTTCTGAGTTCTGGAGAGTTCAGGTAGGGAAAAAGATAAATGTTTCAATTTGTTCACAAAGGTATATTCTATTAAATTGCCTTGTCAGTTTGCTTTAAGAGAAACAATTTGAAATCTGGAAACACAAAGCAATGTTTTAAAAAGTCATAAGGAGCTAAAAAGGATAAATTTTTTAGTTCCGTATTATTGTTTTGCTTGAATCCAGTTTTTCCATTAGTTCAGAAATCCTTACCAGTTTTATGGTAAGAATTCAGGTTTTATGTACTTAAGGTTTTATCAGAAACCTGTACTCAGAGTCTCACTGAAGATAAGGGACATTGCAATACCATCAGAGCAAAATAGTAATTATTAGAGTTCATTATGATGCAGTTAACAAGGAAATTTGGTTATTTCTGTGACTAGGACATCAAGTTTCTAGGAGTTTTTATCTACATAAATATAATCTAAATTTGACAATGAAATATTCTAAGGCCTATCTGGAACACCTCAGATTGTGGTCGAAAGACTTCATTTTAGGATTTGATTTTAGGAAGTATGTCAAAAAACAGTTTGAACATTTGATTAAGCAGATCATAGGGCACTATGAAACGATAATTATCTAACCAAAATGACAGTAAAAGATTTCAAAGGGAAAAAAGGCAAAAATATAGAACCTTACATAGTTGTGAGTAAAATTTAGCTTTAAGAGTCCGTTTTCTTAAAAAAATCAAAGACTTGATAAATTATTTTGGCAAAACACAGAGTCCTTGAAAGGAAAAGAAAGACATTTGTTTACAGTTTTTTATTAAGAGCAGATCTTAATAAATCTTAAATCTTAATATGTCCTTTTAACAACAACAAAATTCAACGTTGCAGTGTATTTTTGATATTAAAACTTACTTTGATATTAAAACTTACTAAATTTATCCTAATCTTAACCCAGTACTGATCACACATAAAATCCCTTTCTAAATATTCCTTTTCCATAAACCTTCTGGAACTTTCTTTTTTACATTCAGCTCTTGTTTTCAGTTATCCCCTCTTTAAAAAAACAGTTTCACTTTAGGACAAAATTACTGTCGTTTCCCTTAACAAAAAATGTATTACTGTTTCTCATACCTTTTTCTACCAAAAACACTTCTTTCCTTGGAAAGAAACACTGACTCTCCTACGGAATTGTTTCCTTTATTATTTCTAGTATTCTTAGTTACACTTACTAGAATTCTTAACTCTTAGAAACCTTAATTTCTAGTGAAAACTAAGTAGTAAGCAATTTTGAACTGTTACACCAGTATTCTGTAGAATAGCAAATTTGTGAAAACATTTTGTAATTTCTAAGAATGTGCTTTTTCATAGTACAGTTTTTCAATAAAGCACAAACCAGGTTTACTAACAGGTCCATATTTATCTTTAGTTTCTCTGTAATACGACACAAGTAAATTAACCTGTGGACAACTATTTTCTGAACCTATGTTCAATATCTAATGTCTTACTATTTTACTTTATCTGCAATAAATTTAACTCATTTCACTTAGTAAAAACTTTAAAGTGTCAGGTTACCAAGGATTTTGGAGTTTGGAAGCTATTTAAAAGTTTACCTACAAACCTTTTTTGCAGAGATGGGGGCAAAGGGGGAGGAAGGAGAATATTAAACAGGCTGTATGCCCAGCACAGAGTCCGACCTGAGATCATGACCTGAGTTGAAATCTTGAGTCAGATGCTTAATCAACTGAGCCACTCAGGCACCCCTGACTACAAACCTTTTTATCTTATTTACATCTGTTTACTTTGCTTGTTCTAATGTTTAGATCACCCACAAAAACTTGATGAAGCATTAGACAAAAATCCACTATTATTCTAAGTTTTTTTCTGATAAATTTGCAGAGGTGAACTTATTTGGCTTTCAGTAAACACAGGTAGAATGACAGTCATATTTAATGCTGGTAACTCTCAAGACATTTTTTCTTAATTAAACCAACAACCTAAAATTAGCTTTAATACTGAATATTTTCCCAGATCATGTGATTTTGGAAAACATTTGGGTTAGTTTCTATTTTTCCGAGTTTTGGAATTCCCAGTACTTACAAGTGCTTGACTTCAAACCAACTAAAAAGAGCTCTTTTACAAATTAAATTTAGTGATACCATCTGGAGGTAAAGAAAAAGTCACATTTATAACATACATGGACACACACAGACAAGAGACAAGATGCAAACAAAATATTGTAGCTTTTGCTTTTTACTAATAATATTGGAGAGGACATTAAAGGCCCAATTTCTAAATACATCATTTTTTGATGAAAAACTTCTCTAAAGTTTGTATTTCAAAGAATGGCTCCTGAGAAGATGGGAATAGAAAACTCACATCACAAGGGAACAGAGAAAGAATCCCAGGTTTTCTCCAAGGTGGAAATCTGGAGCAAATCTGCCTGTTACCAGAGGTGTGGAGTTTGGGCACAAGAGGCATTTTAGAAAGGCCTCTTTGCCCCATTTTTTTCTTCAGTCTCAGGCAATTGTGGGCTGTGTTTATTTTGTAAAGACATGGTAAAATTTATCATTTCAAGAAACTGAGAAAGAATGCCAAAAAATTTTTTTAGTTTCAGGGCAACTGCACTTTAAAAAAAAAAAAAGGGTAAACCTTAAAGTACGGAACAATTTTGTTCCACTATTTTAAGGGGAATAGGTGAGAGTTAGGGATTCGTAAAGAGGGGTGGGCTTTTGAATTGTTTCTAGAGTTGTATTTCTGGTTTGGTACAGATTGGTAAAGCAGTTGTTTTTAATTCCCCAAGAACTGGATAAAGCTTAGACTATCAAGGGATTGACCTGTCTTTTTAAACTAAACTTTGCTTTTTGTTTCAGGGAGATTTTTTTTAAAAAACTAAAATAGTAAGCAAAATAAAGCATTTTAACAAAGCCTTCTTGCAGCATAGGTAATTCAACCTTGGCTTCTATTAGCCCTTGAATGTTGACCTTTCACAGATCGTTTGTGGGAGGGCCTAGGAGACATTTTGGTCCCCTTTCCTCTGTGAAGGGGAGGTAGTGAATAATCATTCTTTCTCATTTCTCTCTAAATTTGGTAGCATCTTTTCAAAATATGGGTAAAAGAGCTTTATAATTTAAAAGATCTTCTTTTCCAGTGGAGGAGGGTGGCTAGGATATATCCGCAACGTACATTGCATAGGAATGTCTGAAGCAGGCAGAGCCTGCTTACAGAGCAGCCCTAGAAGGTAGGAGAAAAGCGAGCCTCATTGCCAGTCTCAGGTACTTTTGTTAAATTCATTTCCTGGCTTTCAGCTTTTATGTGAGCAACCTGTACACTTTGAACAGAGATTGTGTCCCTATAAAGGCAGCAGGAGAAGCAGACTCCCCGCTGAGCAGGGAGTCAGACCTGGGGCTCAATCCCAGGACCCTGGGATCATGACCTGAGCTGAAGGCACCAAATGAGAGACCATAATTTAAGGGAATTTTACTTTGGAGGTGGACATTTATTTTTTAGTCTTCTGTTCACCTTGTTGAAGGAGTCCCTAAGGCATGCCGTTATACTTATAAGACAGTGAACCAATAAGCCTTTTAATGGCTGAACCACAGATGCAAGAGGCATCCGAAGAGGGCAAAGATGATGGCCCCCATGATCTAAAAATTAGTTCCAGAAAGCAAAGGGCTTCATTGCATAGGCACTAAGGATGGTGAAAATGGGGTCTCTGGTCTCCCATGAAAACACAAGGGATGTACTGCAGGACTGGTGACTGTGTGTTGTTTAGCAGTGTACCTTGTTGCAAGGAAGTTTGCTTGAGGTTAGTAGGTGAACTAGGGTCAATCTAACCTATTCTGTGACCAACTTAGCTTTCATGAGAGTCTTTTTGGGGTGGTGAGCACTCTAGTAGCTTTGCCACCAAGTTGTGGGCTTTAGCTTCCAATATGTCCCTTAGCAACAGTCCTAACTAAAACACAGGCCAAAAAAAACCAAACAAACTCAAAAACTATCTCTGGGAAGAAATGAATCCATAACCAAAAGAGTACTCTACCAAATTTAACCAGAGACAATTTAAGCAATTTAATAACTGACCCCAAGGTACTAGGTTCCACAAATATTTTCTCCTGCTACTTTAAATGTAGCAAGAAAGAAAAAGGACTCACCATTCCTGCTCTTTCAGACTCTGCAGATAGAGATTCTGGGAGGTTGACAGGGTAGGTAAGAAATCCACCTTGTGCCGGCTGTATGTCAGATGTCCCAAGGACCTCAGTTGCAGTCATGTCCAGCAAGTTAAAAGTATCCTGCTGACTATGTCGACTGTTGAAGAGGAAGCATTTCCTCTGCTCTTCAAGGTCCTTGCTGGACAAAGAACCACATTGATTCAAGATAGAAAATCAGATTTAGTTTTGTATGTACAGGGAATCCACACAGACATGAAATTCCAAAGACAAGCAACATGAGGCTTCTCTGAGCCAAGGAGAGGGGTAGGGATCTGAGGATACAAAGGGGAGAAAGACCATTAGCAAGAAGGTGAGAGGGGAAGTTTGGAAAACAAACATTGTCCTGTTATTTAGGCAGAGAAGTTTCTTAGGTAAAGAGGAATCTCTTCCTGGTATAAGCAGGCAGTTGAGGAGGTGGTAAGAGCTTTTCCTGAACCTGCTGGATTTTGTTTGCTTTAACTCAAAATAATGTTCATGTCAAAGTGGCCCATCTTGGGGCTGCCTGTCCTGGACCCCTGCAGATATGATACTAGAAAATATAATTTAATGGAAGATAAAAATCATTTTGATAGGGGCGCCTGGGTGGCTCAGTGGGTTAAAGCCTCTGCCTTCAGCTCAGGTCATGATCTCATCATGATCTCAGGGTCCTGGGATGGAGCCCACATCAGGCTCCATGCTCAGCGGGGAGCCTGCTTCCTCCCCTCTTTGCCTCCCTCTCTGCCTACTTGTGATTTCTCTGTGTCAAATAAATAAATGAAATCTTTAAAAAAAATTTTTAAGACAATCTTTTTTTTTTTAATTTTATTTATTTGACAGAGAGAGAGATCGCAAGTAGGCAGAGAGGGAGACAGAGAGAGAGGAGGAAGCAGGCTCCCCGTTGAACAGAGAGCCCGATGTGGGGCTCGATCCCAGGACCCTGAGATCGTGACCTGAACTGAAGGCAGAGGTTTTTTTGTTTGTTTTTTTTTTTAAAGATTTTATTTATTTATTTGACAGAGAGAAAGAGAGAGATCACAAGTAGACTGAGAGGCAGGCAGAGAGAGAGGAGGAAGCAGGCTCCCCGCTGAGCAGAGAGCCCGATGCGGGCCTCGATACCAGGACCCTGAGATCATGACCTGAGCTGAAGGCAGAGGCTTTAACCCATTGAACCACCCAGATGCCCCTAAAAAAAATCGTTTTGATAAAATTTCAGATCCATTACTGATTAAAAGAAGAGGGGGAAAAAAAACCCTTTTATTAACTCTTATTATGCTAGGAATAGAAAGTTAACTTGATGAAGATTATCTGTCAGAAGCTATCAGTGATGATCATAGTTAACAGTGAAGCACTAATGATTTTCCATTACAGTGTGGAAGCAGTCAGGAGTCCTGTTGCTGAGAGACAAGGCAATAGACAAGGAGAACAGCACTGGGCAGGAGCCCCGCTTTTCTAAAAGCTCGTGATTAAAAAAAAAAAAAATCAAATACAGGTATTATTTTGATTAAGTTCTAAACTTGGAGCTAAAAAGTTTAGTCGGGCAGCCAAATAAATAGGCAAAAAAAAAATTTGCTTTACTACACATAGCAAAAGATCCTATTCACAGTAGCAGTAAAATCTCACAAATACTTACAAATAAATAAATAAATCTCACAAATACTTACAAATAAATTTATAAGGCCTAGATGAAGAAAATTATAAAACTTTATATTAGAACAGATAAAAAACCTGAATAAATAGAGCCATGTCATATACTTGGATAGGGAGACCTATATAGTAGAGATGTCCGTTTTCCCCAAATTACTCCCTAAATTTATTCTAATTTGCTCAAGAGTTCCTGTGTAAGAAGAATTTTTTTTTTTAAGACTGTATTTGAGAGAAAGGGCATATGCATGTGCATGAACGGGGGAGGGGTGGATGGAGAGGGAGAAGCTGACTTCCCACTGGGGCGGGGGAGACAACGATGACTCGATCCCAGACCCTGGGATCATGACCTGAGCTGAAAGCAGACCCGACTGAGCCACCCAGTTACCCCAGCAGAAAGAAATCCTTAAGAGAAACTTTAAAAGTTTTTAAAATAAAAATGAGGGGGTGCCTGGGTGGCTCAGTGGGTTAAAGCCTCTACTTTCGGCTCAGGTCATGATCTCAGCGTCCTGGGATCGAGGCCCGCATTGGGCTCTCTGCTCAGCAGGGAGCCTGCTTCCTCCTCTCCCTGTCTCTCTGCCTGCCTCTCTGCCTACTTGTAATCTCTCTGTGTCAAATAAATAAATGAAATCTTTAAAAAAAAAAATGAGGAAGCAGGATAGAGATAAGGTACGAAATGTCCCATACATACTAATTTAGCAGGTACTGGTGCAGAAAGGTATCTGTGGGAATTTATTATATAGCAAAGGAAAAATTTTAGTGGAGAAAAAAAGATATTTGTCAATAGTGAAAATGAAAATTTGGAAAATCATTAATTTCATCCCTAACTCTCATCTTTTCTGAAATTCAAGGTTTCAAGATTTAATATGAAAGATAAAACCGTAGTACACTATAGGCCAACATCTTTTTCATCTTGTGCGGGAGATCTTTCACCAAGACCAGAACTCGGAAAGGAAAAAATTCATAAATTTAACTGCATAATTAAGGTTATGGTAGAAATGGAGAGGACATATGAAAAAGAGTACTTGGTAATGTATACGAATAGGAAGAAAAATGCAGTCAGTTTAACATCTAAAAAAGTATTACCTCACTTATATTCAAGAAAGTATAGGTAAAGCAGAATTGGTCAAAATGACAAAGATAGGTAATATCCATGGTTAATGTAGGTTTTGGAGAGTGGGCACTCTCACATATTGGTGTTCGTATAATTTGGTAGTTTGCGAGGACAGTGATTACCACTTTTAACGAGCATTTCCTTAGACATAGTACTTTTACTTGTGAATGTGGACAATAACACCTGTAAAAGATGTGCATTGAAGCATTCTTTATTGCAGAGATCAGAAATAATTTACATGCCCATTAGTAGGGCACTGTTTTAATAAATAATATGTGTAGTAATTAAGAAAGATAAAGTTGATCAATAACCAGGCCACAGAAAGACAGCTACCAAATACTGTGGAGCAAAACACTATCCATGGAACTATGTCTATAGAATGATTCCATTTGTGTAAAATAAACATTCATATGTGCTTAAAGTCTCGAGCAGCATACTCTGTCTCTTCGCAGTGATTTCTTAGGGGTAGGGATTCCAGAAGAAAGTCAACTGTGACTTCCTTTTTCCTGCTCTTTTATGTTGTTTGAATTTTTTAATCTGTTATATCACCTTTATAATTATATATTTGCTTTGGGGGAGTAAAACAAAATGTGGATGAACTTATACATACTTCCCAATTACTGCCTTGCCAAATTAAATTTATATAGTGCATAAAGGGCTCTAATAACATCAACAAACCAGTTTTATTCCCTGTTCTCCTTAGGGATGTATTTAACAGTATATATAATGTAGAAGACTGACACTTGTGAAATATATGCCCTGAAACCCTTGAGAATCTTAGGAGTTTCAAAAACCATCATGGCATATTTTTTTTTCCTCATGAAAGGCAATAAAGTACAAGTGAAAAAAGTTTAAGCAGCTTCCTCAGATGAGAGGTGTAAAGGTAAGTGGAGAACAACAAAGCTTTGCGAGATGTGAATGCTGGGTAGCGAGTAGACTGTTTCACCAGCCACATGATTCACTTCTACATAAGGAGCTTTGAAAAATGCAGTTTGTTTCATGCTGCTGCAAAAGATTAAACTAATACATTTCAGGGTCATTCATGGCAGCTATCAAATCTGTGACTGTCAAGGAAAGGCTGTACCTAGGCAGTCTTCCTCTTTAAGAACAATTGTGTGCATGTATGTTCCAAAAATAAAAATTGAAGGACATAAAGAAAAGTCTGTATATTCATTGTAGAACTTAGGGGAAATTCAAATAGTACCAAGAGGAAAATAAACGTCCCTTTTAAGTCTACTATCCAGCAATACCACAGTTAAGAACTTTTTTTTTTTTTTAAGTAGGCTCCTCCCCAAGGATGGAGCCCAACTCAGGGCTTGAACTCAGGACCCTGAGATCAAGACCTGAGCTGAGATCAAGAGTTGGATGTTTAACTGACTGAGCCATCCAGGTATCCCAAGGATATTTTTATTTAAAAACTGATTTAAAAGCTTTTTTTAAATTTATTTAAAGGCAGCAGTTGGAAATTTAGAATTATTCTGGGTTGTTCTTGTTTTAACCTACAGAAGTCGTTATACAGGGGCATTAGTTTTACAGAGAGCTAAAATGCAGCTTTTAAAATCCATATGGAGTTGACTGTGTGGGTAGTTCTCTACTAATCCAACTAGGGTTTATAATGTTGCTTCCTTATTAAAACTCTCTAGAGGCTGCCCATGTGCACAACAGTTTTCTGAGATTCTGTTGCAGCTCTGACAGTGAGGCTGCCTCATTGTCTGAGGGTACACCAGCAGATGTGGACTCCTGAGAGCCTATTGCAACAACAGGAAGGTGTAAGAATACAAGATGGCTCTTAGAGGCAGTTGGGGGCAACCATTTTTAAATTGAATGTTTGAAAAACCAGGTTCAGCTTGTATGGCTTGGTTATGAATTATCTAATGAGCCTTTCATATCTTCTGTTGTAGTTTGGTTTATCACATGATCTCACAGGAAAAGAAGAGAACTGCATTATCTTATGCATAAATCAGTTTGGGATCACTTGCTGGTCACCCTTTAAGTTTAAGCCTTTCAAAGAGTCTTGGAGCAAAATCTGCCATTCTGTGCCCCCAAAGCTGTGGGAGAGAGGCTAATTGCAAGCAGCTAGGCTGAATGTGGGTTCCACCCTACGGTGAGTCCAGGCCTCAGACAGGCATCTCAATGGCAAGGAGACCAAACTCTGAGCAGGGCATCTACAGCAAGCAAAGTGGGTCATTGCAGCTACCTTAGCTGAAGACAGTTACAGATTACCCTTGATAGTAGGTTACATGTAGCCCACATAGAAGGCTCCCCTGGAATGCTGGCTCTGGTGACCTGGGAGGGACGCTGTGCTGCAGAGCACTACAAACCTCTTCTACCCAAGGCCACCACTTTCAGGACCAGGAGATGTAGCTGACCTACCTAGTAGATAGAAACAGTTACAAAACAGAAGTAGAGAGAGAGATGTCCCAAGTGAATGATCAAGACAAAATCACAGTGAAAGAGCTAAATAAAATGGTAATAAGCAGTATACCTAATAAAGAAGTGAAAGTAATGGTCCTAAAGATACTCATTGGACTTGAGAAAAGAGTGGATGAACTCAGTGACAACTTAAAGATAGAAAATATAAAAACCAGAGAGTGCCGAAGAATTCAATAACTGAAATAAAAATACACTAGAGGGCGCCGGTGTGACTCAGACAGTTAGCTGCCTTTGGCTCAGGTCATGATCTCAGAGTCCTGGGATGGAAGCTGCAGGGGGCTGCCTGCTCAGCAGAGAGTCAGCTACTCCCTCTCTCTCTGCCCCTCCCCACCTCCCACTCATGCTCGCTCTCAAAATAAATAAAATCTTAAAAAAAAAATACACCAGAGGGAATCAACAGCAGATTAGAGGAGCCAGAAGAACAGATCAGTGATCTGGAAGATAGGGTAGTAGAAAGCAGCCAATCTAAATAGGGAAGAAAAAGGGACCTCAGTGACATCAAGCATACTAACATCACATTATAGAGATCTCAGAGGGAGAACAGAGAGAAGGAAGCAGGAAGCTGCTAACAAGATAAACCCAAGTTGGTCCAAACCAAGACACATAATAATTAAAATGGCAAACAGTAACAATAGAGAATTTTAAAAGTAGAAATGGAAAAGAATATACAGTTATATGCAAGGGAAGCCCCATAAGGCTATCAGCTGATCTTTCAGCAGAAACTGTAGGGCAGAAGAAAATGGCAAGATATATTCAAAGTGCTGAAAAGAAGAGCGCCTGGGTGGCTCAGTCATTAGGCGTCTGTCTTTGGCTTGGGTTGTGGTCCTGGGGGTCCTGGGATCAAGCCTCGAGGGGCTCCCTGCTCAGTGGGGAGCCTGCTTCTCGCTCTCCCACTCCCTCTGCTTGTGTTCCTTCTCTCGCTGTCTCTGTCAAATAAAATCTTAAAATAAAAACAAACAAAAAAAACCCAAAGTGCTGAGGGGGAAGAAAAAAACCCTACAAGTGAAGAATACTCTCAAGCAAGGTAATCATTCAGAACAGGAGAGGTAAAGAGTTTCCCAGACAAAAGTTAAAGGAGTTCATCACCATGAAACTAGCCTTATAAGATATGTTAAAGGGAATTAAGTGGAAAGAAAAGGCTGTAACTAGAAGAAAATTAGGAATGAAAAAAATTTTGCAATAAAAGCAAATACAGAGTAAAGGTAACAGATTAATAACTAATGGAGGTTAAAATGCAAAGGTAGCAAAATAGCTTTTATCCACAAAAATCAGTCAAGGGATAAAAAAAGAGGCAAAATACGATACATACATAAAATATGGAGGGGGAGTAAAACTGTGGTGCTTTTAGAATGTGTTTGAATTTAAGGAACCATCAACTTAATATATACTACTAAACACATAAGATATTGTACATGAACCTAATGGTAGCCACAAATCAAAAATTAAAGGAATCCAGATCTTACACTAAAGAAAGCCATCAAGCTACAAGGGAAAAGAGCAAGAGAACAAGAAAGGAACAGAGTACTACAAAACAGAAAACAGTTCATAAAATGGCAGTAAGTACATGCTTACTTTAAATGTAACTGGAGTAATTGGTCCAATCAAAAAATATAGGGTGATGGAATGAATAGAAAAAAAACGATCCAACTATGTGCAGCCTGCAGTAGAGTCACTTCGAACCTTAAGACACAGACTGAAAGTGAAGGGATGCAAAAACATACCAGACAAATGGAAGCAAAAAAAACCCTCAAAGAACAAATGTTCTATCAGACAAAATAGTCTTTAAAAGACAAACTGTAGCAAGAGACAAAGAAGGGCACTACATAAAGGGATATAATGCCACAAGAGGATAAAACAGTTGTAAATATCTGTGCACCCCAAATAGCATCTAAATACATAAAACAAATATTAAAAGACATAAAAGGAGAAATCAACAGTAATAAAATAGTAGGGGACTTGACACCGCACTTATGTCGATGGATAAGTCAGAAAATCAATAAAGAAACAGTGGCTTTGGATGACACATTGGACCAGACGGACCTAACATATATACAGAACATCTCCCCCTAAAAAACCAGCAGAATGCAAATTCTTTTCAATTGCACATGGAACACTCTCCAGGATACGTCAGGTAAGGCCACAAAACAAGTCCATTAAAATTGTATCAAGTGGGGCGCCTGGGTGGCTCAGTTGGTTAAGCATTTGCCTTTGGCTTAGGTCACAATTCCGGGGTCCTGGGATCGAGGCTCCTCCCCACCCCCCCACATCCCGGGTCAGGCTCCCTGCTCAGTGGGGAACCTGCTTCTCCCTCTGCTCCTCTCCCCTGCTTGTGCTCTGTCCCAAATAAATAAAATCTTTCAAAAAATTGTATCAAGTATCTTTTCTGCACACAATGGTATGAAACTACAAATTCATTACAAGAAAAACTCTGGAAAAAACAGATGAAGACAAAACGACATGTGACTAAACACCACTTTGGTCAATGAAGAAGTCAAAGAAGAAAAAAAAAATAACATGGAGACATGTGAAAATTAAAACACAAAGATCCAAAGTCTTTGGGACTCAGCAAAAGCAGCTCTAAGGGGGAAGTTAATAGTGATACAGGCATACCTCAAGAAATGAGAAATATCAACTTACCTTTATATTTAAAGGAACTTAGAACAAATGAAGCCCAAAACTAATAGAAGAAAGGAAATTTTAAAAAGTAGATAAGATCAGTGAAACTAAGAGGTGGTTCTTTGAAAAGATAAAGAAAATTTATAAACTTTTAGCCAGACTCATCAAGAAAGAGAGGACTCCAGTAAAAATCAGGAATGAAGGACCAAAATAACAACGGATACCACAGAAATACAAAGGATTGGAAGAGAATATTATGAAAAATTATATGCAACAACTTGAAGAACCTAGAAGAAAGGGGTAAATTCCTGGAAACATAATCTTCCAACACCAGGAAGAAATAGAAAATTTGAACAGACCAATTTCTAGTAATGAAATTCAATTAGTAATCAAAAAACAAAGGTCCAGGCGCCTGGGTGGCTCAGTGGATTAAAGCCTCTGCCTTCAGCTAAGGTCATGATCTCAGGGTCCTGGGATTGAGGCCCTCATCGGGCTCCCTGCTCAGCGGGGAGTCTGCTTCCCCCCCACTCTCTCTCTGCCTGCATCTCTGCCTCCTTGTGCTCTCTATCTCTGTGTCAAATAAATAAATAAAATCTTTAAAAAAAAAAAAGGTCCATGACCCAATGACTTCACAGGTGAATTCTATCAAACGTTTAAAGAAAGAAGAGTTAATACCTGTTTTTCTCAAACTATCCCAAAAAATAAAATAGGGAGGAAAACTTCCAAATTCATTCTATAAGGCCAGCATTACCCTAATAACAATACCAGACAAAGACACTACAAAAATAAACAAAACCAAAAACCAACGACAGGCCAGTATCTCTGATGAACCTATCTGCAAAAATACTCAATGAAGTAGTAGCAAACTGAATTCAACAATACATTTTAGGATGCCTGGGTAGCTCAGTCAGTTAAGCGTCTGCCTTTGGCTCAGGTCATGATCCTAGGGTACTGGGATGGAGTGCCGCATCAGACTCCTTGTTCAGCGGGAAGCCTGCTGCTCCCCCTGCTTGTGCTCACTCTCTCTGACAAATAAAATCTTAAAAAAAAATTCATTTTTAAAAAGTCATTCACACACACACACATACACATCACCACAATTAAGTAGGATTTATTCCAGGGATGCAATAGTGGTTTGCTGTTCACAAATCAATGTGATATACCACATTAACAAGAGAAAGGATAAAAACCATACGATCATCTCAATAGGTACAGAAAAAGCTTTAACAAAATACAACATCCATTCATGATAAAAACCCACAGCTAACATCATACGTAATAGTGAAAAATTGAGCACCTTTCCTCTAATATCAGGAAGAAGACAAGGATGTTCACTCACCATTTTTATTCAGCATAGTACTGGAAGTCCTAATGGCAGCAATCAGACAAGAAAAAAGGCATCCAAATTGGTAAGGAATAAGTAAAATTGTCAACTATTTGTAGATGATATGATAGCATATATAGAATGCCCTAAAGACTCCACCAAAAAAAAAAAACTAGTAACAAAGTGGCAAAAAGAAAACAATCCCGTTTACTGTTGCAGCAAAAAGAATAAAATATGTAGGAATAAATTTAACCAAGGAGGTGAAAGATCTATACTCTGAACATTTTAAGATACAAAAGAAAAAGAACATGACACAAAGAAATGGAAAGATATACCATGCTCATGGGTTGGAAGATTATTGTTAAAATGTCCATACTAGCCAAAGCAATGTACAGATTCAGTCTCTATCGGAATACCAATAATCTTTTCCACAGAAGTAGAACAATCCTAAATTGTATGAAAGCACAAAAGATCACCAAAGCAATCATGAGGAACAAAGCAGAGATATCACAATCCCAGATTTTGAGATATAATACAGAGCTATACTAATCAGAACAAAAATAGACATACAGTTCATTGGAACGGGATAGAGAGCCCAGAAATAAATCCACCCCTATATGGTGGATTAATTAATCAACAAAGGAGGCATGAATATACACTGAAGAAAAGACAGTCTTTTCAATAAATGGTATTGGGAAAATTGGACATCTACTTGTAAAAGAATGAAATTGGATCACTTTCTTATACACAAAACCAAACTCAAAGTGGATTAAAGACCTAATTATAAGATCTGAAACCATAAAACTCCTGAAAGAAAATATAGTAATATCTTGGACATCACCCTTTGCAAAATATTTATGGATAGGTCTCATCGGGCAGGAAGCAAAAGCAAAAATACACTATTAGGACTACAGCAATTAAAAAAAGCTGTTGTACAGCAAAGGAAACCATCAGGAAGGCAACCTACTGAATGAGAGGAGGTATTTGCAAATGATATATCCCCTAGGGGTTAATATCCAAGCTATGTAAAAAATGTATACAACTTGATACCAAATAATCGGATTAAAAAATAGGCAGAGGACTTGAATAGTATTTTTCAAAGACAGCATACAGATAGCTAGACATATGAAAAGATGCTCACATAATTATACCTGTCAGGAAGGCTGGTATAAAACAGACAAGAAATATCTTTGGCAAGGACGTGGGCAAAAAGGGAATCCTTTCCCACTGTAGGTGGGAATGTAAAATTGGTGCAACCACTGGAGTAAACAGTATGGAGATTCCTCAAAAAATTTAAAAGTGGAAATACCATATGATCTAGTAATTCCACAACTGGGTATTTACTCAAAGAAAATGAAAACACTAATTAGAAAGATATATGCATCCCTATGTTTATTGCAGCATTATTTATAATAGCCAAGATATGGAAGCAACCCAGGTATCCATTGACATATGAAAGGATAAAGAGGATGGGACAGATATATACAATGTATATTGCCCAGCTATAAAGAACACTGAGATCTTGCTAGATGGGACAACATGAAGGGACTTAGTATTATGCTAAGTGAAATAAGTCAGAGAAAGACAAATACCATATTAATTTTACATAGAAGTAGAATCTAAAACAAAACAAGATTCTTAAATACAGAGATTAAATTGGTTGTTACCATAGGGGAGGTACATAGGGAGATGGGTGAAATAGATAAAAGGGATTAAGAGGCATAAATTTCCTGTTAACAAGGTAATGAAAAATATAGCACAGGGAATATAGTCAATAACATTGTAATAACGTTGTATTACAGTTACGGGGGGGGGTTATTACCCCACTTGCATCAGTGGTTAGATCATCCAGGCAGAAAATCGATAAGGAAATATGGCCTTAAATGACACATTAGACCAGATGGACTTAACAAATATGTACACATTTCATCCGAAGGCAAAAGAATGTACATTCTTCCCAAGTGTACATGGAATATTTTTCAGGGTAGATCATTTTTTAGACCACAAAAGAAGTCTTAATACATTTAAGAAGACTGAAATCATATCAGGCATTTTTTTCTGACCACAGTGGTATGAAACTAGACATTAACTATTAGAAGAAAACTGGAAAATCCATGAATAGGTGATTAAGTGACATGCTACTGAACAACCAGTGGGTTAAAGAAGAAATCAAAAGAGAGATTTTAAAAATGCCTTGTGAAAATGAAATTGGAAACACAATGTACCAAAACTTAAGGGATACAGCAAAAGCAGTTCTAGGAGGGAAGTTCATAGCAATAAATACCTATTTTGAGAAATAAGGAAAATCTTGAATAAACCTAACTTTACAGCTTAAGGAATGAGAAAAAGAACAAAGCCCAAAGTTAGGAGAAAGAAGGAAGACTGGAGTGGAAACGAGACTAAATAGACAATAGAAAAGATCTACAAAATAGCTGGTTCTTTGAAAAGATAACATCAGTAAACCTTGAGCCATTCTCATTGAAACAAAGACAGGACTGAAAATCAAAAAGAAAAGTGTAGACATTACAACTGATACCATAGAAATACAAAGGATTTTGAGAGACCACTGTGAACAGTTACCACGAAACTGGAGACCTAGCAAAAATGGATAAATTTCTAGAAACATACAACCTACCAAGACTGAATTATGAAGAATCACAAAATATGAACAACCACCTTTTTGCACCAAAAAAAAAAAAAAGAAAATATGAACAGATGGATTACTAGAAAGGAGATTGAATCAGTAATTAAGAATCTTCCAACAAACAGATGTCTGGGATTATACAACTTCAGTGATGAATTCTACCGAACATGCGAAGAATTCATACCAATCCTTCTCAGACTCTTCCAAAAAACAGAGGAGAAAAGAACACTTTTAAACTCATTTTACAAGGCCATTTTACAGTTGCCCTGATAACCAAACAAGAGGACCATAACAAAAGCAAATTACAGGCTGATATTCCTGATTAACATAGATGCAGAAATCCTCAAAATATTAGCAAACCGAATTCAGCAGTCTTGTTGACCCTTCAACAACATGGGACATGGGTTTGAACTACGTATGACCACTTTTACATGAATTTTTTTTGATTAATACAGTACAATATTATAGGTGTATTTTCTGTGTTTTTCCCCCCAAGATTTTATTTATTTTAGAGAGAACGAGTGTGCAAGTAGGGGAGGAAGAGGGGGGGGGAGAGAGAGAGAGAGAGAGAGAAAATCTCGAGCAGACTCCACGCTGAGCACAGAGCCCAGTGTAGGACTTGATCCCATGACACTGATCATGACCTGAACTGAAACCAAGAATTGGATGCTTAACTGACTGAGCCACCCCGGTGCCCGTTCCATGTGATTTTTTTTTTTAAGATTTTATTTATTTGACAGAGATTACAAGTAGGCAGAGAGGCAGGCAGAGAGAGAGGAGGGAGCAGGCTCCCTGCTGAGCAGAGAGCCCAATGTGGGGCTCGATCCCAGGACCCTGAGATCATGACCTGAGCCGAAGGCAGAGGCTTTAACCCACTGAGCCACCCAGGCACCCCTCCTTGTGATTTTTTAAATAACATTTTTCTTTCTCTTACTTTACTATAGGAGTACAGTATATAATACATATAATATACAAAACGTGTGTTAATTGACTATTATCAGTAGGGTTCTGGTCAACAGTAGGCTGTCAGCAGTTAAATTTTGAGGTAGTCAAAAGGTATACATGAATTTTTTTTTAAAGATTTCATTTATTTGACAGAGAGATCACAAGTAGGCAGAGATGCAGGCAGAGAGGAGGAAGCAGGCTCCCTGTTGAGCAAAGAACCTGATGCAGGGCTCAATCCTAGGACCCTGAGATCATGACCTGAGCCGAAAGCAGAGACTTTAACCCACTGAGCCACCTAGGCACCCCATGTACATGAATTTTCAACTGCACAGGGGGTTGGTGTCCTGAAACCCCCATGTTGTTCAAGGGTCAACTGTACATTAAGGGATTATACACCATAATCAAGCAGGATTTATTCCAGGGATACAGGGATGGTTCAACATCTATAAATCAGTATTATACACCACTTTAACAAAATCAGGGATAAAAATTACATAATTATCTCAGTAGATGCATAAAAAGCACTTGACAAAATTCAACACCCATTTATTATTATTATTTTTAGAGAGAGAGCATGAGGCCCAGTCTCATGACCCTGAGATCATGACCTGAGCTGAAATCAAGAGTTGGATGCTTAACTGACTGAACTATCCAGGTGCCCCAACACCTATTTATGATAAAAACTCAAAGTGGGTATAGAGGGTACATTCTTCAACACAGTAAAGGCCATATATGACAAGCCCATAGTTAACATACTCAGTGATGAAAAGCTGAAAGCTTTTCCTCAGAGATAAGGAATAAAACAGGGTTGCCCACTTTTACTACTTTTGTTCAATAAGGTATTGAAAATCCTCACCAGAGCACTTAGGCAAGGAAGAAAAAAAAAAAGGCCATCCAAATTGGAAAGGAAGAAATAAAACTGTCACTATTTACAGATGACATGTTATATATAGGAGTCCTTAAGATTGCACCAAAAAACATGTATTCTGTAAAGTTGCAGGATCAAAATCAAAATACAAAAATCTGTTGCATTTTTATACACTAATAGTTAACCATCAGAGAAATTACAATGATCCCTTTTACAGCTGCATCAAAAAGAATACCTAGGAATAAACTTAACTGAGGTAAAGGACCTCTGCCCTGAAAACCGTAAGACAATGAGGAAAGAAATTAAAGATGACACAAATAAATGGAACGATATACAATGCCCATAGATTGGAAGATTTAATATTGTTATTCACACTACCCTAAGCAATGTACAGATTCAGTGCAGTCCCTATCAAAATTCCCTGTCAAATCAGAAACCCCTGTCAAAATGGTATTTTTCATAGAAGTAGAGCAAACAATCCTAATATTTGTATGGAATCACAAAAGACCCCAAATAGGCAAAGAAATCTTGAGAAAGAAGAACAAAGCCAGAGGCTTCACAGGCCTTGATTTTAAACTAAATTAAAAAGCCATAGTATTCACAACAGTATGGTTTTGGTGTAGACACATATATTTATCATTGGAACAGAACAAAGAGCCCAGAAACAAACCCATACATGTATGGTCAATTTACAACAAAGGAGCCAAGAATATACAAGGGGAAAGGATAAAAAATGATGTTGGGAAAACTGGACAGCCACATGCAAAGGAATGAAAGTGGACTACTTTCTTATACCATACACAAAAATTAACTAAAAATGGATTGAAGATTGGAACCTAGGACCTGAAACAATGAAGATCCTAGAAGAAAATGTAGGTAGTAAACTCCTTGACATAGGTCTTGGCAGTGACTTTTTAAATCTGTCTCCAAAACCAAAGGGAACAAAAGCAAAATTAAATATGAGGGATTACTTCAAACCATACACCTTCTCTACAGCAAAGGGAATAAAATGAGAAGGCAACCCACTGCATGGGAAAAAATATTTGCAAATAGTATTTGTTAAGGAATTAATGTCCAGGATATATAAAGAACTCATACAACTCAGTAGCAAAAACAAAAAAACAACAATCAGTTGTTTCATTTTTTAAAAAGGGAGAAGATCCTAATAGACATTTTTCCAAAGATGAGATACAGACAGCCAACAGGTATATGAAAAGATGCTCTACATCACTCATAAGGGAAATGCAAATCAAACCACAGTGAGCTATCACTTCACAACTGTTACAATGGCTGTTACCAAAAACATAAGAAAGAACTGGTAGGGAGGATGTGGAGAAAATGGAAACCTAGTGCATTGTTGGTCGGAATGTAAATTGGTGCAGCCCCTGTAGCAAACAATATGAAGATCCATCAAGAAAACAGAGCTACCCTACAACCCAGGGATTGCACTACTGGGTATTTACCCCAAAGATACAAATGTAGTGATCTGAAGGGGCACCTGTACCCCAATGTTTATAGCAGCAATGTCCACAATAGCCAGACTATGGAAGGAGCCCAGATGTCCATCAACAGATGAATGGATAAAGGAGATGTGGTGTGTACACACACACACACACACACAGGAATATTATGCAGCCATCAAAAAATGAAAGCTTAGCATTTGCAACAGCATGGATGCAACTAGAGGATATTATACTAAGTGAAATGAGTCAGTCAGAGAAAGACAATTATGTGATCTCTCTGATGTGGAATTTAAGAAAACGGGATCACAGGGGAAGAGAGGAAAAAATACAAGATGAAACTAAAGAGGGAGACAAACCATAAGAGACTCTTAATCATAAGAAACAAACTGAGGGTTGCTAGAAGGGAAGAGGGTGGAGGGATGGGGTAACTGGGTGATGGACATTAAGGAGGGCACGTGATGTAATGAGCACTGGGTATTATATAAACTAGTGGATCACAGGCCTGTACTTATGAAACCAGTAATACATTATATGTTAATTAATTGAATTTCAATAAAAAATGTTTAAATTAAAAAAAAATTAAGGTAGAACTACCATATGATCCAACAGTTTCACTTCTGGGTATTTTTCCAAAGAAAATGAAACTAACTAACTAGAAAAGATACATGACCCCTAGGTTCATGAAGCATTATTTACAATAATCAAGGTAAAGAAGCAACTGTTGAGTGAATGGATAAAAGACAATATGTTTATATAATGGAATATTATTCAGCCATAAAGAATGAAATTTAGCCATTTAGAACAAAATGGATGGAACTTGAGGGCATTTGCTAAGTTAAAGTCAGAGAAAGACAAGTACCATAAGGTCTCATTTATATGTGGAATCTAAAAAACATCCCAACCAATCCAAGTTCATAGATACAGAAAACAAATTGCTGGTTACCAGAGGTGTGAGATGGGAAGTGGGCAAAATATGTGAAATGGGTCAAAAAGTAGAAACTTGCAGTTATAAATAAGTCATCGGGATGTAATAATATAGCATGGTGACTATAGTTAATGCCGTATTGTATATTTAAAAGTTGCTGAGAGAATAAATCAAAAGTTCTCATCACAGGGAAAAATTTTTAATGGATGTTAATTAGACTTATTGTGGTGATCATGTCACAACAGATACAAATATTGAATCATTATGTTGTATAGCTGAAATTAATGTTATGTGCCAATTATACCTCAAATAAAAACCCCAAAATACTCCACAAAGAATGCATGGTTCCCCTTGCCCCACATTGGCCAGTGCCACCAGGCTCTTTCTTATCCTCTCTCATGGAAGCCAAGGCAGACTATGACCTGAAAACTCTTGAGTACAGAGTCAGTGTTGCTTTTCCTTATATAGCTAGGTTTAGTGCTTGGTACCCAGCTTTCCAAACTACACATTATACTGTTTAAAGATGCATACATCCATGTACATAGGCAATAAAGGCAAGCAAAAAGAAGATTAACACAAAATTTAGTAAAATGTCTATTCCTAGAGGGAAAGATGGGGTCTGTTACTGGAGAAAATACAGGAAACTCCTAACAGGGCTCCCACACCTGTTCAGGTTGCTCACTGCACAACTGTAGGAGATGCAGTTCACATAAAGTCTGGTTCCTCAAGTACTGGAGAGAATCCATTTCTTGAGTGCTGGGTATATAGGCATTCATTTTCTTTAAAAATTATATATTGTTAATTCTCTACAGAACAATACATACTTTACTGCTTCCAACAGGACTTGGCAAACTTTTTCTATAAAGGACCAGATAGTTAATACTTTAGGCATTACCGCAGGTAACGGTCCAACTACTCAACTCTGCTGTTGTAGTGTAAAAGCAGCCACAGATAATATGTAAGTTAGTGGGTGTGTCTGTGTTCCAAGACAACTTTATTTACAAAACCAGGTGGCTGGATTAGGGTTGGGGCCAGTTTACCAGACCTTGGATTACACAATTAAACCTTTAAAAAAATTTATCTGTGGTTTGTCCAGGGGAATGAGAGTAGATCCTGGAACAGAGGATTCACTGGAGGTATCGTAGGAAGGTTGGTATTATAGCCTCCTGTAATCTATGTTTACTTTTTTAATAAGTTATGACTGTGAAAATGTCTGATCTGACTTTTTTATGAACTTGGGGGATTTGTCCTCTATAAGATATTGAGAGCAAATTGCTGCTCAAACCTTGATTTCATTAAGGAAACCATTTTTAGTAAAAGTATCCAACTAATTCTTCATTAATAGCACCAAACCTGGGCGCCTGGGTGGCTCAGTGGGTTAAAGCCTCTGCTTTCGGCTCAGGTCATGATCTCAGCGTCCTGGGATCGAGGCCCGCATCGGGCTCTCAGCGCAGCAGGGAGCCTGCTTTCTCCTCTCCCTGTCTCTCTGCCTGCCTCTCTGCCTACTTGTAATCTCTCTCTGTGTCAAATAAATAAATAAAATTAAAAAAAAAAAGAAATGCAAACAGCCTGTCGGGCAACTGGAAAGTGACATCTGGCTACATAAATCTAACTATTTAAAGAAAATGTTATGGGCGCCTGGGTGGCTCAGTGGGTTAATGCCTCTGCTTTCGGCTCAGGTCATGATCTCAGGGTCCTGGGATCGAGGCCCGCATCGGGCTCCCTGCTCAGCGGGGAGCCTGCTTCCCCCTCTCTCTCTCTGCCTGCCTCTCTGCCTCCTTGTGATCTCTCTCCCTCTGTGAAATAAATAAATAAAATCTTTAAAAAAAAAAAAAATAAAGAAAATGTTATGTTTAAAAAAAAAAAAAAAAAATGTTTTGTTTAAAAAAAAAAAAAAAAATAGCACCAAACCTAACAATACCGCCTGTCATTAACTGATTGTTACCAGATGTCAGACATGATGCCAGGCATTTGACACACATTTATTTTCCTCCCAGCAGTGCTTCAAAGTAGGTTTTTTATTTGTTTGTTTGGTCTCCATTTTGCAGCTGAGAAAGGCTGACTTTTCCTAGGTCACAGAGTTAATAATGCTGAGATTCGAGCCAGAGTTGTCCAGCTTCAAAGTTCACGGTCTGTTTTCTACAGCGTTGTAGTGCCTCTGTAGAAGGCATCCTGTTTTAATGCTGCCCAAATCAATTTGGTTTTAGATTGTCTTCGCAGTTTTACTGACTTAGAAGAACTTGATGAGACAGAGTTATATATGTGCCACAAATGCAAAAAGAAACAAAAATCCACTAAGAAGTTTTGGATTCAAAAACTACCCAAGGTAAGTAGTGAGTTTCAAATTATAAGGCAATTTTGAGGGGAAAAATGTTTATGATTGATGAGAAGATAAATCATTTTTATAACTTTAGCCTGTGTGATTTGTTCTGTATTGGTCTCTCGAGTTGCTAGTGGAAGGTAAATTAACCCTTTGAGAATGCATAATTAATGTGTCCTGATCACAACTTCCAACAAGTGGAGGGGCGGTTTCCCACCACACCACCCCTGAGCAACGGGGGGCGGAGGGGGGGTTCCCTACAATTCACTGCAACTCTGACACTGTCTACCTGGAGACAGCGATCAGATCCCACAGGGTCAGGTCTCAGTCCCCCAAGACTGCCTCTGCTTCAGAAGCCAGTCACAAGCCCAGCTTACTACTTAACGCTTCTGACCAACAAGCTACAGGTATATATATGAGGATGTACGTAGGGCGGAGTCCTGAACAGAGGAGCTTCTGTCCTTGTGGAGTTTGGGACCTGGCACTGGCCTCAAACTGTTCTGGTTCCCCATCTGGAATCTCTCCAAATCCCTCCTTTTGGACTTTTATGGGGGCTTCATTATGTAGGCATGACTGATTGACTCACTGGCTGTTGGCAGTTGTTCAACTCCCAGCCCCTCTCCCCTCCCTGGAGTTGGGGGGGCAGGGGCAGAGACCGAAAGTTCCAACTCTGTAGTCACAGGGTGTGGTCCCCTGGCAACCAGCCCCCATCCTTAGGTGCAGTCAGAAAGTCACCTCATTAACATAACAAAGACACCTTTATGGCTATCACTTAGGAAATTCTAAGGGTTTAGGAACTCTGTGTTAGAAAAGGGGGTCAAGACCTATTTATATATATAATTTAGATTTTTTTATATATATGTATGTCTATACCTATATCTATCTATATATAAAGTTTTTATTTTAATTCCAGTTTGCTAACATGCAGTGTAATATTAGTATCAGCTATTATATTATAAATCACAACGTCACAATAAGGTATGTGGAAGAAAGTACTATCAGGGTTCAAAAGATAAACTGATAGGCCACCTAAAGTATCCTCGAGAGACATTAGTAGCAACTAGTTAATTTTATTGAAATGTTAATTGTTTATAATCTTTGTCTGCTTCATCTCTCATCCAGGTGCTATGCTTACATTTGAAACGATTTCATTGGACTGCATATTTAAGAAACAAAGTTGATACCTATGTAGAATTTCCCCTGAGAGGCCTGGACATGAAATGCTACTTGCTAGAGGTAAGATCGATTATCTTTGTGAGATGGTGAAAAGATGGCTGTTCAGTAAGATCAAGTCTTCACATTGAGGTAGGAGATAGGATGTCATTGACCACTGCTCCTAACTCAGTCCTGGGTTGTCTTCTCCCTTGTTCTATAGCCTGAGAACAGTGGCCCCGAGCACTGCCTGTACGACCTTGCCGCTGTGGTGGTACACCATGGTTCCGGGTAAGTGTGTCAGTGGCTTCTCATGCTTGGGAAAAGCACAGGACCAGCAGTTTTGCACTCTTGATAATCCTCCCTCGACTCCCTAAAAAATGGATTCAGATACATTAAAGTGAGTGAAGTTGAATTTTCTTTCAATCTTGGTGTGAAAGAATATTCTTGAAAGGATGTTGTGTCCTGGGTGGCTCAGAGGGTTAAAGCCTCTGCCTTCGGCTCAGGTCAGGATCTCAGGGTCCTGGGATCGAGTCCCGCATCGGGCTCCCTGCTCAGTGGGGAGCCTGCTTCCTCCTCCTCTCTCTCTGCCTGCCTCTCTGCCTACTTGTGATCTCTCTCTTGGTCAAATAAATAAATAACAAATCTTAAAAAAAAAAGAAAAAAAAGAAAGCATGTTGTGAAGGAAGGCGGCCCATGGAAGCAAAATGGAGAAGGATTCATTTGGTCTCACCATTCAGAAAATTCTGAGTAGTCTTTACTCCAGTTTTTTATTTCCTTTGCCAGGTGACATTTAAATTAGGGAAAAATGGGAAACTATTTGGAACTTACTTCATGTCAGCTATTTTAAAGATTCATTTTTTATTTTACTGAATTTTTTTCTTGAAATTTTGTATTAGTTTTTACCTTCTGATTTCTTGAGATTCACTATTTTACCTTCAAACGTGGACAAACCCTTATCTGTGTGAAATTCCTTTTCCCTCAGAACTTTGTAGACATTGCTCCCTTGACTTCATCATTCATAGTTAACCAGTCTGATTCTCATCCCTTTATAGGCAATTTTTTTTCCTCATTGGAAGGTTATAGGATCCGGTCTTTGGATTTAAGAAATTGCAGT
The DNA here is from genome assembly GCA_002007465.1 of Ailurus styani. Taxonomy (NCBI): domain Eukaryota; kingdom Metazoa; phylum Chordata; class Mammalia; order Carnivora; family Ailuridae; genus Ailurus; species Ailurus styani. The sequence continues at coordinate 6,457,500 of LNAC01000018.1, read as the reverse complement.
AAATGTATTTCTGGCTTGGTAGTTGATAGGGATACTCTTCATCAGTGTCTTCAGCTCATGGAAGTAATATTTGTCCCATCCCCTTCTCTACTTTTTCTTCTGGAACCTTTATTACATATACAGAGCTCCCCTCCCATCTGTTTGATATATTGCAAGTGGATATATCCCCGTGGATGCCTGAAACCACAGATGTACAGTCTAATTTTTGTATTTTTGTATGTACAGTCTAATTTTTTCTTACACATAAGTACCTGATAGTTTAATATTAATTAATTATAATTGTGATAGATTCAGCTTCTGTTGACCTTTTGATGAGATGTTGCAAGGAGGATCATCTTCTGGACCACAGCTGACTGTGGGTAACTAAACTGGAAAGCAAAGCCATGGATGAGGGGGACCTCCTATATAGTGAATTTTCTGGTTCTTTTCACACATTTTAACCACTGTTTAATGATTTCCATCTCCGTGTTTCTGAAGACTGCCATGGCCTGTTTTTCCAAATAACCAGTTTGGGTTTCATCTATACCCAAATTGAAGATAAGCTTCTCTGTGAAATGTTTAATACTGTGACAATCCCATTTTTCTGATAACTCCCTTTCATAATAGTTACATTCTTGTTTGCATCTGGTTGCAGTATCTTTTTGAAACCATTGGTATTAATTAGAATTTTTAAAGCTCTTTGGTTTTCTAGATTAAAATTTTTAGTGGTTAATTGCTTTACTTGTTCTTCCCAGAACTTCTCTTTCATACTATCCACACCCCCGCCCCCCTGGGATTTTGATTTTTGGCTGTTCATTGAGTCACAATAAATGGTGAGAGTGATCATTATTGGTAAATGGTAAGGGTTTTTCTAGCACTTGCGGGGTGTCTGTTTACCTAGGGCTTCTCTCCTGCTGGGAGAGCTGACTCTAGGGTTCCGTGGGTGGTTGGGTGGATCCTGCTGACAGAAAAGCACTTGCAGGGGCACCTGGGTGGCTCAGTCGGTTGAGCGACTGCCTTCAGCTCAGGTCGTGACCCTGGAGTCCTGGGATCGAGCCCTGCGTTGGGCTCCCTGTTCAGTGAGGAGTTTGCTTCTCCCTCTGACCTTCCCCCACCTCTCACGCTCTCTTTCTCTCAAATAAATAAAATTAAAGAAAAAAAAAGGGAAGAAAAGTGCTTGTGGGCCACAGTACAGGGAGGGCACTTCCCTGGAGGCAGATTACTTTCTCAAGCTCAGGTTTTTTCCAAGGCTGTGATGGAAGTCTGTTCTTCAGTGGTCCAGGTTTCCCTAGGCCTTGACCTATGCTTGTTAGGGCGAGAGTGCTTAGCTCTTTGGTTTCTCTGTTAACCTAGTGCCGTTTGAACACTGCTTTATGCGTTGTAGAAAATCTTCGGCTTCTGGTCATTCGATGGCACTCTTCTCTGTATTTCCAGTGTCAGTAGATTCCTGGTCACGTCAGTGGATTTCGAGGAACGTAAACATCTGAGATAATTTCAATCAGCCATCTTAAATCACAAGTCTCTAGGGTATATTCTCTATTACAGTACTTACAATTTATTGTATATCTAACAAATTATATGATTGCACAGATCATTTTGTTATTTCTGTGGCTCTTTTTCTTTCATTGTTTTACTTTCCCTTCCAGGGTCGGTTCTGGACATTACACAGCCTATGCAACTCATGAAGGTCGCTGGTTCCATTTCAATGACAGTACTGTAACACTGACTGACGAAGACACCGTTGTGAAAGCAAAGGCCTACATCCTTTTCTATGTGGAACGCCAGGCCAAAGCTGGATCAGATAAACTTTAATACCTCCTTTAAATCATTATTTGTCAACTATACCGGACAAACATTTCCAATTTTCCGTAAATACTTGATCCAAGATTTGATTTCATTATGCACTTTTCAATTTCTATTTTGGGTTTAGTTTTGTCAATGGTAGTGACATATTGAACATGGGCACCAACTAATTTTTTTTAGTTCTACCAGAAAACCTCAGCAGATACTTTGATTTGCTGCTTTAGTTGTAATAATTCAGTTTTTTATGTAGTTTCAAGAACTTAGTTCTATTTGACTTTTTTATATTAATGTTTTCGGTTCTCACTTTGAGGCACATTTACATCAATGCTGTGTTACGTTCACATGCTAAAAGCAAGACGTGTTCCCGATGGTGAAGAGCAACAGAACTCCTGCTGCCTTTCACAGCTATAATGGAGAGCAGGTTGACACGAAAGCCAGGATCATGTGTGCACATCACTTGTGGCCCACAGGATTTCAGTGACTGCTCCGTAGTCGTTCCTTTTGATTGTGAAAGAGAACTGGGAGGGCATCATTAAGCAGGCCAGGTAACTGCTGCTCTTGGTAGCTCTCAAGGTTGCTGTTTATCAGCACTAACTAAATAAATCTGTTGATTCAGTTGCACCTGTACTGCAAATTCAAGAATCACTCCTTTTTTGTTTGTTTGTTTTGTTTTGTTCTGGGGATGTTTTTTGCGTGTGTGTTTGTGTTGATGGAGATAGGAGTACAGAAAAGTCCAAAGACTGAACACATTTAGTGTTTAAAAATCTCAGACTCCGCTACACAGTGTAGATGTTATCCAGTGAGAGGAATCCATAGTGAGAGGAAACCATAGCTTCTGTTTGCCTTTTGAACCAGCATCTATTTCTCCCACTGGCTTTCGTGCAGAGAATAACGGCTTGTCCACTTTCGTCTTCTTTCTTGCTTGGCCATCTGAGGTCGAGAAGCTGACCTCCAGAGTGGATTTTGACCTTCACCTACACTTCAAGTAACACTATGGGGTCTGCTTCTATAGAAGGAAATTTGAGTCTTTGCTCCTTTGGTTCTGATTTATCAACCCTCACTGTCCTATCCTGATAGCAGAGCAAACTGAAAATATTCTCACTTTGAATAGTTTCTAGAGTTCAGTAGCATTTGTTTTAAAATTGTTTTCAAGAAAAATAGGTATAAGCACTATTAAGATTGAACCCAAATTGAAATTTGGAACTAGAATTACATCTAAGGAAGGTAACTGTGCTTCTGCAAGGGGTCCAAGCCAGTCTGTCGATGGGGTGGGGGGGGGCAGTACTTGCAGGTTGTGCGGAGCAAGCACGCGCTCCCCGATGGGCCGTGGCATAGTACCGTGCACTGCTGTCAGCACAGCTCTTGCTCCAGTTAGTTCTCTACAAGTTGCTATGAGAGGCAGAATGTCTTTCATATTAAGCCAGCCAGCTGAAATTCTTGGTAATCTTGTTTCTTCTACTGAAAGAAAAAAGCCAAGTTTTGTGTTTTGTTTTGTTTAAGTGCATGAATAATCTGATGGCTGTCCTCCTGGGTTGGATATTTGAAGTTGCAGGAGCAGATACGGCTCCATTTCCATTTTAATATTCACTAGATAAATCCTGTATATTTCTCAGGGCAGAAATCAGCAGCTAAACACTTTACCAACTGCAGTTACAGCTCAACTTGTACTATTGGGTATGGCTGTCACTAGTCACATGTGGTTATTTAAATTTTAATTAAGTTTAAAACCCAGTTTTCCAGTCACACTAGCTACATTTCAGGGGCTCAGTAGCCACATGTGGCAGACAATGCCTAGGCTCCAGTGGTTCCGTCAGTGTGTAGAACTCTTGGACCGCGCTGGTCTGCATTTCCACTCCAGAGAAGAAAGCTTTGCTGTCGTGTTTAGGTCTTACAACTTAGACACGGAGTCCAGAAGATAATTAAGAGGGCAACATGTATTTAAAATAGTTTACAACGCTAAGTTACATGAGGTTGAACTGTAAGAGGTTGTGGTATTTAACCTTTTGCTCTACAAAAGTAAAAGGTCCACATAATTTGACCTAACATATCAATACATTAACACCACATACAGTTGAACTGAGAACGTGCCTCTTCTTTGTTCAGTATCGCCTATGAATCCAGCCTCTTATTTAGAAGGCATACAGCTATGACTTCTAACGTTTGCACTTCCTTTGTCTCTGAGTGGGCAGCTCGGAGGACTTCAGCAATATAGCCTTGGGCAGTGTTGATATTGGTGGAGAAAACCAGTCTTTTTATACCAAAAGGACCTTCGCAACAGCCAGACTACTTTGTTGGGGAAAGTGGTCCTCAGACAGGCAGCACTGCTGGCTCAAGAGACGGACACATGGCCTTTTTGAATTTCTGGAGTGTTTTTATTGCTTGATTTTACTTAAGCAGAAATGTTTGAATGACATTATGAAGGCTCCTTTGGAAAAGTGGATCCATTTGAATTGTGCATTTGAACACCAGTGATGTAAATGTGCCTATTTGTATTTAAAAATTTTAACTGTGTAGCCTTCTCACACCTCTTCTCAAAAGCTGATCTTCGTGTGCTCTTCAGGGCTTTCCCCTGGTGCCACGCTGGCTCTGCGTGTGCGGCTTCTCCCGCAGAGACCGGGGCCGGGGCAGTGCCTCGCCTGTCACATGGCTCCCGGAACAAGAAAACTTCCTCCGAAGTCCTCCCACACAGCTGCGTGATGGAAACAGTTTGTGGCAACACAGATCTCTCTCCATGGTGGAGAAACCTTTGCTTATCCACTGTATTCTACTCAGTGTCTAGCGATGACATATGTAACAGAATTAAACCAGTAAAGCGTACGGGCCCTGGTTGAGTGTTAAATGTGTATCTCACCTGGGGAACCTACTCAGCAGCTTGGTTTCTGGGGTCGGGGACATATTTATTTCCAAAAATCCAAACCTCTCTTTTATCGGTTCAGTGTACATAGTTTATTTAGATCTTACTTCTTCCACCTCAGCCCCCAGCGTCCCCTCACTTCCGTCACATAATCCTGGTGCTGACGTGGCCTTGCCACTTGGGCCCCGAAAAGGCTCGGGAGCAGGCTGTTCCTGCGGCCGGGGCGTGGGGTCCAGCAGCCCGGGGAGCAGCCCCGGGAGGAACGAGCCCGCGCGCCGGCGCAGGAAGCGGGCGGGGCGGGCGGCGCTGTAGTGCCTGGCTTCCGCCTCGCCTCGTCCGGGTGCCCCGCCCTCGGGTCAGAGCGCCACTGGCTCGGGACCCTCCTCGGCCAGTGCTGACGGGGCCTCCCGTCCGCCTTCGCCGCGGAAGCTGAGCTCATAGGACGCGAGAGGATTAACGGTGCAAGTGACGGATTTCATTACCGTTGTAATCACAGCCCTTTCCTGCTTCACCAACCTCTCCTCTTTTATGGATCAAAGTATCATTAAAGTTCTGGTCTCTTTCCTCTTGACTATTATTTCTGAACTCCTTTCAGGGGAGTCAAGTGAGGGGGTCCTGGCCCAGGGGACGGGCCTGGTCGGTCAGCGGCACCAAGTTCTGACAGAGCCCTGCCTCCCCCGCCCCGGTGTAGGAAGCGGGGATGAGGCGGCCCGGAGGGGCGGGCGGCGGCCTGGGGTCGCCCGGGGAAGGGGTGCCCTCGTGCCGGCGCTGCGAGCGGCCGGGGCACAGGCGGGGGGTCATCCTGCCGCTCCTCGGGCGGCTCATCGTACAAAACGAGGCCGGCTCGCCGCCTGCAGAGCTAGACCCCACCCGGAGGGCCGGCTTTGCGGCTCTGCGCACACGCTACTGGTCACCTTCTAAAGCAAGACGTGCACGGGAGTGCCAGTGGTAAAAGAAGATTCCGCTTTTCGGTAAGTTCCCATATACGGCCTCTGCCCCCATCGTCCCCTGCAAAGAGGAAAAAACAATAACCACCCTCTGCCCACACCCGTCGTTTTTCTCGGCGACTTATTTGCCTGCTGCTCTCCGTCTTTGAAAACAGGTGGACGGTTTTGCCTCCAGGTCCCACACAGCTCGGCTCAGGGCCAAGGAGCCGAGCTCCGTGCGGGGCAAAGGAGTAAGTGTTGTCAGCGCCGCCCGGGCGGCAGGAGCCCTTCTGCTTGTAGGGGTGCCCCCCGCCCCTCCCGGCCGCGCTGCACCTCCGTGTGCAGGCCCCCACGGCCACGGGGACGGCCCGCTTGCCGGCTTTTTAAGAAGCTAAAGACCTGCCCACTTCCAGAGGTCAGCACACCGAAGAGTACTGGCTTGGACAGGATTTGGGAAAAAAAGTAGAGATAATACGAGGTGCTGCGGCGTCCCTGTTGACTGAATACAACGAGCCAGAGAGGGGCGTCAGCTGCCGTTGAGAGCCATTAAATAGTATCTGCCGTGTTGGCAGGAGCTGGTTTACCCTTTCCCTAAGCACTGCTTCCTTTAGCTGTGTGTGTTGTTTTTAAGAGAAGTCGCTTCCCCTTGGCGTCGCTGGGGTAGCCAAGCACCCAGGACCCTGAAGACTGGGGTCTCAGAGGGAGCTGGCTAGAACGGCCACTCTTTCCTTAGCTGCCTCGTGCTTTGAAAGGCAAAGGCGCCCCGGGAACGACCCAGCCTTAGTTCCAGAAGAGGGTCCAACACAGCTGCTTCATCGGCCTTACTCCACTCAACTGGACGCAAAGTATTCCCTTCCAACTGCAACCAAATGGAGAATGAACAGAGGTAACCAACCACTTAGGTGGTGTTCCCCGCCTCGCTGCGACAGACAGCGCAGCCTCTCCTGTCAGCATCCCCCAAATGAACCAGCACACAGAGCTGGTAATTCACAACAGCACAATTACGGGAGGATCTGGGGTGGGCCTGGGAGCGAAGCAGTATTAGAAAACCGAACCACCATCCTCGCAGTGAGAAATGTGTTACTTCAGGAAAGGAGAACTTTAAAGAGGTAAGACCTCCAGGCAGCCTGCGTAGGCCAAGGTCCCTCCCAGTGAGCAGACTGAAGGCTTTCACAAAGACCATGGTATCTGGCTGGCTTAAAGAGCAAGCTGAGACTAAAACACTTTACCCTAAAACTGTTTGAAGCAGTTTTGCGCTAGTGCCCTCATTTATCCTGACATTTTGGGAAATACAAACGAGATACACCAGGGCACGTAATTGGGAAAATGTTAAGATGTAAATCCAAGTAAACTTAAGCTTAAAATGTTATGCACATACACACAGAAGAACCTTGGAGAGCTAAGCTACTTAAGATCAATCTTTGTGCAACAACTCAGGGTAAAAACAGAGCCAGCTGGGAGGCCGAGGAAATCCCTTTGCTTGGTGGAAGACGGCAGGGTCTGAAGGTAGTTGGGCCCAGCCTGCAAACCATCACCACTGAGCAAAGATCACAGGGAATGGGGCCTTCCCCATGGCTTCAACTTACAGCCTTGAACACAAATCTGGCACCCTTCACTCCTTATAGACAACTCCGACTAGGAGTGGAGCATAAGACTCACTCTGATCCACTACAGAATGGGAACAGATCCAATTTATAATCAAGGTCCCTCCCAGTGAGCAGACTGCAGGCCCAGACAGGTGGTCTAGTCGGTCACCTCCCATGAAAATGCCTTGGGAAAAGCCAGAAGAGCTCTCTGCTAAGCACCACTGTCAGCTAAAAGGAAAGAAATCCCTTTTAAGGAAGCCGTTTAACTTCAAGAGGCTGCTTTTCTGCCAGGATTTTCAATTCCTCCGAACATAAGCCGAACCACAGACTGCTGCACGTATGTCTGGATCCTGGCTCCCCCTCCTGCCCTGCCCCCCCGCCCCGTTCTCAGAGCTTCAGCACCAGTTGTTAGCCAAAAATAAACACCATTCCTCAACCATATATGTCCACCAGGCCAGAGCTGGGGAGGAGGAGGTCGGTCAGGCCCCTGGGCTCCAGCCACACTCAGCGTGGCTGCTGCCCACCATGCACATCACCCAGCTCAACCGGGAGTGCCTGCTGCACCTCTTCTCCTTCCTGGACAAGGACAGCAGGAAGAGCCTGGCCAAGACCTGTCCCCAGCTCCAGGACGTATTTGAGGACCCCGCACTCTGGCCTCTGCTGCACTTCCATTCCCTCATGGAACTCAAGAAAGACAACTTCCTCCTGAGCCCGGCCCTCAGGAGCCTCTCCATCTGCTGGTACTCTAGCCGGGTGCAGGTGTGCAGCATTGAGGACTGGCTCAAGAGCGCCTTCCAGAGGAGCATCTGCAGCCACCACGAGAGCCTGGTCAATGATTTCCTCTTCCAGGTGTGCGACAGGTAGGCCACCTCCTGAACAGCGCCGCCTTTGCCCTTGAGGGTGGGGTGGGACTCCTATAACTCTAGGAGGCTCCTGGGGGGGGGCGGGGAAAAGCAAATTACAAGACAAGATCCCTCCATCTTGGGGAGCCTCAAAGGCCCAAGGCAGACTGTCCAGGCCTGTCCACAGCACAGTCCGGAGAGAAGGCATATAGTCGTGGGCGGGGGAGTCTTTCTCCTCTTAGCCTCCCAGGTCCTGGAGCTGCTTCTGCTGCCAACAGGAAGACTGGGCTTCAGCTGTCGCTGTCCTTTGGGCAGCTGTCCTCCCTAACAGCCATTAAGAGCTCAGAGGGTCTGGCTGGGCCTGGATTTTCAAGGTCAGGCCCTGGGAAAGGTTCCTAGATTCAGCCGTCAGCTTACTCCACCCCCTCCCCCAACAAACAAACTCCAGGGCTTGTGGAACGCAGCTAAGGAAGGACAGTTAGGGTGCTCTGGGCTAGCTGAACCAAGCCAGACTCCAGGAGGAAGGGTGGTATATTTAAGAATGGTTTCCTCATTAGAATATTACTCACCGTACCTGTAACGGAAGGTGTCCTAGCCTAATTTTTTAAATGAGCAAGTCAAAGTTATGAGAGGTCATGTGATTTACCCAGAGTCTAGGATTCCCAGATTTTAGCATAGAAAAACTCAAGACATCCAGTTAAATTTGAATTTTGAATAGACAAAATAATTTTTTGGCAGAAGTATGTCCCAAATACCTCCTGTATTTGGTCAACTCTACCACAGGTAGAGAGGCTAAGCCACAGGCGACCCCCCATGGTCTCAGCCTCCTGCCAAGGCAGCCCGCGAAAGCAGACCTCTGCTGGCAGCCTCTCACCGAGCCTCAACTGACCAGTTCTGTCCTGCCTTTGTAGGAGAGCACCTCTGGGTTACTGCCACCTAGGTTTAATAGCTGCTGTTCGCTGGCAGCATGACAGGCATGGAAGGAAACCGAGCGGTGGCCCCGCCTTGCCCCCCCCCCGCCCTTTTTTTTAAGGCAGTCAGAAGAAAACAAGATGGACTTGGTTGGGCCCTGCCTGGATGACGCCATTTTGATGGGTTTTACAAGGCCCATAAATCAGAATGGAGTGATCTATGTGGGAGGGGTGGGCCTGCTCTGAAATGGTTCATTCTTGCTGCAAGAGAACTTAATTTCCCACATCACAAGTGTGGAGTGGTCCTCTCATGTCACCATCTGGGTGCAGCAAGGGGCCCCAGTGTCACAAAAAGAACAAAGGGCTTGGTAGTAAGGGTTCTGTGCCGAGTCTCCCAGTTATGCTACTGTCCAACCAAGGGACCCCAAGACCAAATATTTAAGTCCAACCTAATTTCTTCATCTGTAAAACAGGATAAATCACCTATCTCACAGGCTAAGAGGATTAAATGACACAGTAGCACTGGCCCACAGTAGGTACTGATAACATCCATGAAATCTTCTGGTTCTTTTAGCGATCAGCTCTTGGGAGCGAGATGGGAGACAGCAAAAGATGGCAGGGAAGGAGTTGGCTCTTTCTTTGGTTTGTTCCTACATCAGGATTATCCTAAAGGTTCTTAGAGCAGAAAGGACCACTCAACATTAAAGGCCTAATTGTCATAACCACCCTAGAGCTAACAATTTCTCCCACTTGACAAATGAGGACTAGAACAGTTCAGACATTTGTCCTGGGTCAGAGAGCAAATAAGTCACAGGCCGGTCACCTGAGCCCTCCAGGCCAGTTTCCTCATTCACAGAATAGGGTGCAAAGTGTTTGATAGAAGACTGAAGAAGCTTAAGACTGATCTTAGGAATTGGGAAGATGGAATGGGCTCAGTGTGTGAAATATGCCCCTTCCCCAGGCACAAGAGCGGGGCTAGCCCAGGCAGGTGCAGTCAAGGGGTTAAGGGGGAAGCTGATAGGGAAAGGGAAAGCCCCCGTCGAGACCTCCAGCTCCCTCTGGCTACAGAGAGCCAAGGCCCCTGCCCACAAGACAGGTCCTTCTTGACTGCAAGCAATCTGATCCTGTATGCTCCCAGGAAAAGTGAGTTACAACTGCCTATAGAAGGTCCTGTGCAGGCTCTTTACACCCCAAATCTCAACCTTCACAACCCCACTGACCGGCATTATTCCCTCCCTGCTGTGCACCCACACAGAGGGAAACTAAAGCTCAGTAAATGACTTGGCCAAGATCACACCAAAATAAGCCAAATCTAACTTTGCTCAAGATCTTTTTCTCCAGCACGTGCTGGTAAGGTTAGGGCAGAGGAGCCTCCAAACGTTCTGTACAAGTGGTCCTGAACGCACCCACCTCGGACCCGGTTCTAGCTACTGCCTACTTGACCTCTTCCAGGCTGGCATCCCAGCGGGCATGCAAGGACAGTCCCAGTTAACTGAGCAGAAACCAGGGTTCTAGAACCCAGAGCCAGGCATACTCAGAGCTGTGCCCCAACCCCAGCCTCAGGGGTTCAACCGTTCCTGTCCCTAAGCCACCCCACAGGAAACCCAAGCTCCCCCCGACTGACCATCCTGCCGGGAGTATCAGGGCCTCGGCTTGAAGCCAGACTAGAGGGGTCACCATGCATCTCTTCCCGCACCCTTCCCCCCAAAGCAACAGGCCCGGAGAGAACCAAGAACACCTCCACTTGTCCTCCTGGACCCTGCGCCCCATCTGCCCACAGGAGGACCAGTGGCGACTCAGGAAGCTAAAAGCCCACGCAGATTAAGGTCTGGTGGAGTGGAGAGGCAGAAAGAGTAGGGGAAAGGGAACAGAAACCCCGGTTCAGATCCAGACCGCGTCACCGCAGTAAGTTCCTTAAACTGGCTGAGTCGGTTCACTTCCTTGCTCACAATATACGGAGTCGTGCCGCGAGTCCCAGCGCTGTTAGGAAGCTACCGGACCCGGGAGCTCCAGGGCGGGGCGGATGCCAACCGTACCCGCCGTCGGCCCCCAACTGGGGCCACCGCGATCTCTCCGCAGGTGCCCCAACCTGGCATCCGTCACGCTTTCAGGCTGTGGCCACGTCACCGACGACTGCCTGGCGCGCCTGCTGCGCTGCTGCCCGCGCCTGCGCGCGCTGCGTCTGGAGAACTGCGCGCGCGTCACCAACCGCACGCTGGCTGCCGTGGCGGCGCACGGGCGCGCGCTGCAGACACTGCACGTGGACTTCTGCCGCAACGTGAGCGCGGCCGGCCTGCGCCGCCTGCGCGCCGCCTGCCCGCGCCTGGCGCTGCGGGCCGAGCACAGCGCGGCCATGATCCCCGACCAGCTTCCCAGCGCGTCCGGCACGGTGTTCCGCAAGCTGCTGCCGCGCTAGGCTGACCACGTCGGGGCAGGACACCCAGCCAAGGGCCCCGGGCGGAAAGAGCGACCTGGTTTCCAACCCTAGCCCCTCTACCTCCCAGACTGTCGCCACATCTCTGACCCTCAGTTTCCCTGTCTGCAACATGACGTTAATGCCTACCTCACATTACGGTCTGACGCACAGGAGTGCGAGATTAAGTACCGGCTGCCGGGAAGACACTCGGATAGCCCTCCCTAAACACCAGCATCTGTCCCGATGCCCTTCCGCCCCGGGGCCCCCGCCACTCGCAGTCCACAGCAGGGGAGGGGCCCCCACCACCCCCGGCCACTGCGACCACTGTCGGCGGCCGCAGTAACCGCTACGGGTGGGCGTGGCCCCCTGGTAGGGCGCAGGCGCCGTGGGGACGGGGCGGGACGACTGCGGCGGCCGGGGCCCAGGCTCCCCGCGAGCGTGGCCCCCCGCCGTGTCAGTGGGCGGGAGAAGGGGGAAGCGGGGTTCACGGCCCGACACTGCCGCCGAGCCCGCCACCGCGGCCCTGCCGTCCGCGCCTGCGCTCAGCGCCCGGCCGGCCCGCACACACGATTCTGGGAAAATTCGCCGGTCGCTGTGATTCTTAACAGAAACCATAGTTCTCCTAGTTTTCTACCGTTCTTGTATCACAAAGGCAGAAGAAATAAATTGAAAAAACCCTAAGTAAAGGTTTGAAAACAAAAGCAGCAGCCCTGGTTAAGTCCTTTGACAATGAAACCGCAACAAGGGCATAGAAAGTTAAATTTTTACCTGCTGGATCTGCTCAACGTGGGCCCACTCCAGGACTTCAATTTCGGAGCTTTAGTCACTGACGTCCCACCTATAGTCACCAAAGTACAGGCTCCCAACCACCCAGCAGCACTTCTAGTCCCAGGTACACGGTGAAACCTTGGGTTTAAGAGGGGAAAGCAGGGAGCACGGCGGGATGGTGGGCCGTGGGGCCTTGCTGGAGCTCGAGCTCCGCCCATCACCAGCTGGGACCTGGGCCCTTAAGTCACCCGAGGCCAGGTGTTTCTTGTCTGGGAAAGGGGATCTGGATCCCTACTCACGGGTTGCCCAATACTGGGGAACCAGCAAGGAAAAAAGAGAAATTCCAATTTCATGGTAGGAGAAGAGACGGTAAATACTTGGTATATAAGATAATAAGGCTACAGTGAGTGGGCGCGGGGAGCACCAGGTAAGGGGATAACGGGCAATTGCTGGTGAAGGTTTGGGGAGGGGGGAAGCAACCAAAGAGGGTTGACCAATGTGAGCCTCACCACACGAAGTGAGAGACGGAGCTGAGCGGCACCTGGCAGGAAAACAGTGCAGGTGCAGGGAATAATAGCTCATGCAAAAGCTCCAGAGCGGGAGCATGGTGGGTGAGTTAGGGGAGGCCAGGACATCTGTGTGGCTGGAGCAGAGTAAGGAGGAAAGGGGAGCAGGAAAGATCATAGAACTAGGGGTGTGGATGGCGGTGGAGGCCTCACAGGTTACTCTGAGCATGAAATGGGAGCTGGAGAGCCCCCACCCCAACCTACCCCAGCAGAAGCCAGGGGCCCAAGCAGAGATGGTTGCCAGGGGAAGGCCAAAGAAGCTGCAGGCAGAACCTGTTGGCGGGGCGGGCGGGCGGCAAGCAGCAGCCCACCCTATCCTAACCCCTCCAGGGCCTGCTGGAGGCCTCACTTGTGGCCCTGGACCCCTTGTTGGGCCAGGGCTGGGCCCAGAAGCAGGTGGGTGTTGCCACTGAGGCCCCTGGCTTCTGCTGGGGTAGGTTGGGGTGGGGGCTCTCCAGCTCCCATTTCATGCTCAGAGTAACCTGTGAGGCCTCCACCGCCACCCACACCCCTAGTTCTATGATCTTTCCTGCTCCCCTTTCCACTGAGGCCTGGCCTGGCATAATCCCTTCTCACCCCTGTGTGGGGAGGGCAGCCCCCTAGACCACCAGCTGCAGTGGAATGGAAGGACCCCCCCTTCCTCTGGGTGATTTTCCAGTTTACCCACCATAGTTCTGGACTCGGGAAAGAGGCCTTGCAGGGATTTTATTTTGCCCCTACTACTGCAAACAATGTTGAAAGTAAGTTTAGGCTTCCAGGGAGATAAATGTTTATTTAAAACATCATCACTTAAACCCCAGGGCTTTGCTTTCATTATTTCTGATAAGCCTGAATTCCCAGCAGGTCCTGTTTGCCCTGAGTTGATGGTGTAGTCTGGGGCACAACAGAGTCCTACTGTCTAACTCTCCTCTGACTGAGAGCCAGTCAGTCCTCTCCAAACCTCAGCTTTTAAATCCACGTATTGGGATTGCTGGAGAATCTTGCTTGCAGGGTTAAGGATTAACACGTCGTGTTTGTAAAGCCTTAGTCACTGCAAGTTCAGCTCAAATAGGGTAACCTGAGGCTCCTTTCCTTTTCCCCATGGAAGCTCTTTTATAAATGAGGGTCAACTTCCCTGGCGAAAGCCTCTGGTGCCCAGTAATACCGAAGCTCTAGCCATCCCAGACCTAAACCTGTCCTGATAGCCTGTCCAATGCTGTTTCTAGAGCTTGAATCTAGCCCCACCCCCTCCGGGGCGCTTTGGGTTCCTGAGCCAAGGGCCATCGGAGGTACACCCAGAAGGCAGGCCCTGATGAGACCCAGGGCTCTTCACTCCTTCTAACAGGTGCTGTTCACATCACTGGGCACCGAGCAGAGCCCTTGACAGAACACAGTGCCTGGCTTCTTCAGAAACCGTGCTTGACGTCTTCTCTCAGATGTGCGGAGAGCAAGGGGTGTCATAGGTTTCATTAATCCACTGACTCATTCATCTGGGGTTGAAGAGAGTGTTGAGTGCTCTGCAGCTCTACTGTCCATCACTTCTGCCAAGTTCTGACCTCTCAGAGCCTTGGTTTATCACTAAAATAGGACCAGTACCCTCTCTGTAACACTCTGGTGAGAAGATGTCTAAATGTGCAGTGCCTGGAAGGCTGGGGTAGAGAAAGGTGTCCTCACATCCATGGGGGCCTAGAAAAGCCAAGTGCCTGGCAGGACCCACAAGGCCTGAGGACCGGGAAGAAGCGAGCTGGGTCTATATAGGGGTGATCCGGGAACACTTGATGGAGGACTGGGCCCAGCTCCCACAGGGTCTGTGGGTGGGGTGTTCCTTTCAGCTGGCACAGTGCAGCAAAGGCAGAGTCAGAAAGCCCAAGGCATGCTTCCAAGGAAGCCAGGGGAGATGGGAGTCTGTGTTCCAAGGCACTTGAAAATGGCCTGGAGGTTACCTATGTCCTCGCAGCCTCTATTCAGACAGTCTACAGACTTTGCCTAGCTCCTGAATGCTCCTTCCACTCTCAGTTCTGGCCAAGGCAGCCAGTGGCCACAGAGAGGAAGAGCTAGGGGGCGGGTGCAGAACCTCAGCACTGGGGCACAATGGTGCTCCCAGGTGGAAGACCGACAGCAGTCACCACTTCGCGCTGGCGAGCCTGCGCTGGAAGCTCAGTACCACATGCTCCGGGTCACTCCTTGGGAGGCGGAGCCTGCTGTGGGGACACAGTGCTATGAGGCTTGTCTTACAGGGACACACTGGCCTGTTTCTGCACAGGCTGAATATTTGGAAGGGTGCTAAGCTCCCTTGGGCCCACCATCATCGACAGGCGTGCGGACAGGAAGCCAGGGCTCCTAGCTCTAGCCTGTCACACCTGTGAGCCAGGACTTGCCCTCTCCTGACCTCAGATTCATGGTAAGAGGAGAGGCCACCCGACACCTTAGCTCTAGGATTCCTCCAGCTCTCAGATTCCACGCCTAAGACTCGCTTTTTGCTAAAAACCAAGTGCACCAGATACAGGTTTCACTTGACTGGCAGTGCTGGGCAAAGGCCACAGAGTGGGGAGGCCCAGAACAAAGCTGCCCCTGGGGAAACCTTACATTTTAAAGGTGGGGGTCCAAGTTCTCTGGGGGCTCTTTAAGGGTCATAAACATTGCAAGTATTTGACTGAATGATTCAGCAAAGAAACTGCCCAAGCCTCCACAGAGGGACTGAAAATGAACTAGGAAAAATAAACACCTAAGACAGGCCCTTTCAGCCTGTCGGACCAGAGATTCACGGCTCCCTCTCTCTCCCAGGGCTTCTAAAAGAGAATGAAAAAAAAAAAAAGGACAGGTTTCCAATAAAATGGTATCTGTTATAAAATCAAGGTGTCTGTGCAGATTTTCCTTGCAGGGTCAGACCTCCTGAGAAGCCATCCATGAGGCCTGGTGGGGTCTGGTACCATAAGCATCAGCCTGCAGGGGGTACCTCTGCCCCTCAGTCCAGAGCCAAACATGGCAGTAGAGGTCAGAGCCTTTCAAAGATTGAGGCATTATTTTTATTTAAAATAAATTCTGAGGGGTGCCTGGGTGGTTCAGTCAGTGAAGTGTCTGCCTTCAGCTCAAGCCATGATCCTAGGGTCCTGGGATTGAGCCCCACGTCTGGCTCCTTGCTCACGGGGAGTCTGCTTCTCCCTCTCCCTCTCCCCCTGCCTGTCCTCACGCTCTTTCTCTCAAATAAATTAAAACATAAAATAAACTCTGAGACTGCAGGTGTAGCCTTTAGCTGAGCACACCCTCACCCTAGCTTGTTACCAGGAAGCAGCCCAGAAAGCTCTAGGAGACCCCTTGCCTGGCATTGTCCAGGATCTCAGCAGCACACACCTCTCTCCTCTCAGTTCCCTCCTTGCCCAGAGGCCTAAGCAGTGTGCTTTCCCACCCCAGAGTGGGTGCCTCAAGCCCAGAGCCCCTCACTGCTCTTGCTGACTGAGCTCTCACATCAAGTACTGAAGGTTCCTCTTTGCCCAGAACCCATGTTGCTTCCCAGAAGCTGTAGTCTCTTCCTCGGAGACCCAATTCCAACTGAAGCCTCTTTTCAATAAAACTAAGCTTCTTGGGGGCCTGGGTGGCTCAGTGGGTTAAAGCCTCTGCCTTCGGCTCAGGTCATGATCTCAGGGTCCTGGGATCGAGGCCCGCATCGGGCTCCCTGCTCAGCGGGGAGCCTGCTTCCTCCTCTCTCTCTTTGCCTGCCTCTCTGCCTACTTGTGATCTGATCTCCCTCTGTGTCAAATAAAATAAAATCTTTAAAAAAAAACAAAAAAAACTAAGCTTCTTTCCATCATTCCAAGTATTACCAGGCATTCTCGCTGGAAAAGATATATGCACCACAAGCGGTATGTGTCTTCCAATTTCTCCTTGTAAATACGTATCTTCCTTGTGAAAAACAACTGCCTGCAAAGCTCTCCATCTGGCCCCTCATTTGAGCAGGCCGCTTGGCCGACCCAGGCTCCAAAGCACACAGGAAGCAGCTGGGGCGTGAACCGGCTATAGACAGAGACGCGCCGCCCAAAGGTCTTGCCCTCTTCTTCTTCCTACTCCCTCTAGCCAGAGCTTTCGCAGCGGCTATCACGATGGCCCTTTCTTCCACACACTCACTCTGACACGCCTGGACAGACAAGCACATTGTCCAAGGCCCTCAAGGGCTGGGTTCAAGCATCAAGAGTATGACTCCTTCCCCAGTGCCCCGAACAACTCTCCACCATCCACCATTCAAGGATATGAAAGCCACGCATCGGTTCTCGTATTAATCTGCACATTCGCTCGCTGGTTCTCGTGGTCACCCATTCATGCATGCTGAGTGCCTACCTGCAATGGTGGTCCCTGCCGCACCCCTGCACCCCTCCTGCAGAGACACGCTACCGTCAACTGCCTTCCTCTTGAAGCCCACTGCTGGCTCCTCACACGCGGCGCTGGAATCACACTCCTCTGGTTAGCTTCCTTCTGGCCTAGTGGAGCTGCACCCCATACTAGGTATCCTGGGGCTACTCAGGACAGGCTCTTATTAGTAGGTTACACTCAAAAACCAGCTGCAGAGGAGGAGGAAGGGGGTGATGCAAGGGCCTTGGAGCGAGGGAATAAGTAGGACACCCAGGATGACAGAATAAATGAAAGGAGGGGCCTCCCACTCCCAGGAGCTGCTCTGTCATGTCCAAGCAAAGCTCACTCTCAGTGTGAAGGATGTTTCTGATGGGCCAAAACGCCGTCAGAGTGAGTGAGACTAGCCTGAAAGCTCGTTCCTTCTCAGTCAGAAGCTCCACTGGAGTTAACAAAAGTAGCCCACGCTCTGGTTCCTGAATTGGCTTTATTTCTCTGCATAAGGAACCCTGCACAGGCAATTCAAATTAAAACAAAATAAATATATGAATATTCATGTAAAACTGTCCTTTCTAATGAACAATTATACACAATGTACAATTTCATGTTCACTGGGTGGGTTTACAAAAATGTACCATTCCCAACTAAAAATGCACCAAAATGGTTCCATGCAAACTTATCAAAAGTGACCAAAAATGTGGAGGGAAAACCTGACTGAGAGCACTTTGTCTTTTTTTTTTGTACAATCACAGAAAAATAAAAACATCTAATTTCTTTGTTACATTTAGAGTAACTAAATGTGGCCACTGTTTATAATGTTGGTTTATGTTCCTAAACATCTATGTAGTTACCATAAAAGTGTGTCCACATGAAACTGGAAGTGAGCATTACTGAGGAATGGGGGCGGCGGCCCCCACAGTCAGTAGTCGGTGTCCGAGCCCTCAGCGTTGTCCACGTTCCGCGAGAGCATGTAGTTGTCCATGTCAATGGAGCGGCAGTTGTTGATGGCGTAGCGCAGGCGCTCGGCCATGACCAGTTGGCTCGAGTAGGGGGGCAGCCGCAGCTGGAAGAAGCAGGTCTGTGAGGTAGGCAGACTGTCGTAAGGCTGTGGAGAGAGAGACCCGGAGCTGTGACTGCAGCATCGGGGGTCCCGCGCCCATTACCACTGCTCCAAATCAGGAAAAGCACTCCTCCCAGCCTTCCAGATGGGCTCCACAGGCAGGAGTGCAGGGCCGACTCAAGCGGAAGGAGATACTGGTGGAAGTAACGTGGACTCTGGTGTCCCACGGCCATGGAGGCTTCTGGTGAACATGCTTCCTTCCTCTCCTCACTGCCCCCGTGGCCCCGTGTGCAAAGTGTGAGCAACCTCTGGTGGGAGAACAGGCTTCGCACAGGGCCTGCCACAGAGGGACTGCCAATGAAGCTCGCTCCCTTTCACCGGGAGGGTGCAGACCCAGAGCTGCTACACGGAGCCCCCCACAGCCAGCAAAACAGAAAGAACACCTGGAAGGGCGCCCCCGCACACCTCCACCCTTCCCCCCCGTCCCTCCTAGCGGGCCTTCTGCATCCTTCGCCTGCTGTGGCTGCTGCGCACAGCTCACACGAGGAACGAGCAGTGAATTCAATCCTAGTCTATCCATTAAATGGACAGTGATGCAGTCATTTAAAATGATAATCATCATGACTCCCAACAGAACAGAAAAGTGTCTGGGACAGACTGAGCTAAACACAGCACACAAGAACTCAGGCATGCCACAAAGGTGGAAGGTGGAAGGCGCAGCTACTGCAGGGGGTGGGGGTGGGGGGAGAAGCATATGCCCTCTGGCCCTCCCTGCAAGCACCATGATCTTCCCTGCTCTCCGTAAGGACAGTAATGATAGCACATTTTTATATTTTAAAATAGTTTTTAAAAAGGTACTTGCCCTTTCTTTCTTGCTCAACTCCTTGAAACCGGCCCTCCCCCTCCTCCTTGGAGCCCTACACCTGGTGAATGCATTTCAAAGAGGTGGGAGATGGAGGGCCTGGAGGGCCTGGAGGGCCTAGAAGCCTCACAGGGCCGGAGCCAGTGAGGACACAGAAAACTCAAATGTGGGAAAACCACAACCAGCAAAGACACTGAAGGGCAATGTCAACAGGTGCCTCTGATTTGGAAAGTGAAGCAATGGTCTAAAAGTCACAAAGGAGGGACCCACCATGGTCATTTTTCTGAAGCTGAAAAGCCTCAGGCAGGGGATTAGTGGTGGATTAACTCCTGGGATAGCAGGGGTATCCTGGGACAGACAGAAGGCAAGGGTTTTTTCCAGAGCTGAATAGAAGCAAACCGTTGCCTCCACCCACCTCTCTCTGAAGCAACAAAACATTCACAACTTATAGTTTCTGGCAAGTCATGTCGAAAATTTATGGAAAGGCTCTTTTCATAGCTCTTCCTGTGCGTGGCCTCTCCAGCAAGCCTAGCCCAGGAGTGGAGCCCAGGCGGGCAGCTTCAGGGGGGTAGCGGGGGAGGCACAGCTCTGGCTACAGCAACATCTAGGAATAGTTACTGGAAAAACACCAGAAAGGCAGACGCTGAAACTGGCAGGAAGGGTCCTTGTGTGAAGAGGCCCTACTTTCCTTACTGTTTCCAGAATAAACACCATGGGCCCTGCTCAGAGGACTGCCCAGCTCTTGGGTGGTTGGGAAAGGAGAAAGAGAGAGAAAACACAAACACTTGTAACTTAATGCTGGGTTCAAGGGATGTACCAAGTGTCCTGGAGGTGGACAGTAGGAGATCTAGGTCTGCCCTTGGAAATGGTCAGGGGCAGCAGGAAAGCATCCAAGAGGGCTTCTTGGAGGAGATGACATTGGTGTTGGGCCTAAAGGATGAGTAAGTACTTGCCAGGCACAGATGGGAAGGGGTGTGAGCTTACTAAAGCAGAGGGAAAGCCTACACAAAGGCACAGAAGTTTAGAAACAGCATGGTAAGTCAAGAAAAAGGCAAGTGGGGCGCCTGGGTGGCTCAGTGGGTTAAAGCCCCTGCCTTCGGCTCAGGTCATGATCTCAGGGTCCTGGGATCGAGGCCCACATCGGGCTCTCTGCTCCGCAGGGAGCCTGCTTCCTCCTCTCTCTCTGCCTGCCTCTCTGCCTACTTGTAATCTCTCTCTCTGTATCAAATAAATAAATAAAATCTTTAAAAAAAAAAAAGAAAAAGAAAAAAGAAAAAGGCAAGTGGTCTGTTCTGGCCAGAACACAGTACATGTTAAGAGGTGGTATTGGAAAGCTGGGGCAGAGGCCAGACTGTGGAGATATTCAAGGCCACTGAAGCAGTCAGCATTTATTATGGAGTCAACGCAGGGGGGCCCCTCATGGTCTGAAAGGAGAGTGACATGGTCAGATGGGTGCATGAAAAAGAGGACTCTGGCAGCAGTGTGCATTTCAGGTTCTAAGCCCTTTTATTCCTCAGCCATCTGTCAAAATGGCAGCTGGGCTGGGCTCTGCAGCTGGGGCTTTTCATCAGGCCGAAGAGAAGCTGTCCCACCTGCACAAGGAGCCACGGGTCCAGCGCACCAGTTTCATGGTTAGGATCTTCGTAGAAGCACACCAGACCACATCTGAGTGCACAAGCCACATGATGAAAAGACACAGGAAGTAAGAGGCAGAGGAAGCAGGACAAGCCCTCTGCTAAGCTGAGCTTTCATTCAGGAAGGTGCTGGAGGACTTCTCAAAAGCTGCTGGTAGTAACTGGGGTTCTTTTCGCTCAAGTTACATTACGTTTCTGAACAAGTTTTTCTGCTTGATTTTTTTTCAATCAGGAAATCCCAAACATTAAGCCTGAACAGGCAGGCCTACCCAAGGGTCACCGTGTGGCTTTCCCAGCAGGCAAGTGGCGGGAAGCCGGGGCGGGGGGGGGGGCAGATAGGACAAGGCAGACAGTGCAGCTTACTTACCCTATCAACCTTCATGATTTGAAATCTCTGAGAGATGTCAGCAGTGTTGGCTGGGAGGCGAGACCTTCCAGACACGAACCTCATGAAGAGCACGCGCTCCTCGTTGGAGAAGTCCTCCAGCGTGCGCCAGAACCACTGCACCAGCTGGTGCTGCTCGTCCACCTCCCGGTACCGCACCACTTTCTTCAGGACCTCCACAGAGATCTCGGGCATCCCACACACCATCTGCTCCAGCTGTTTGGCCGTGAGGAGCGACAGCAGTGGCACTGGAACGATCCAGGACATCCCTTCTCGGACGGCTGCCACCTGCTCCCAGGGAGAGCTGTGCATCAGACACGTGTCTGCAGACTGGGCACTTCCCACCTGCTCCTCCATTCCCCAAACCCTCTACCTGTCCCCCAGATCTCGAGACACACATGGCCCACTCCCCTGGCCGCCAACCCTTTGTCTGAGCTCTTCCCTGCCTGTGGGACTTGTACACTCCTTCGGGTCCCAGGTCAAGTCAGTTGAGGAGCCGCCTTCTGCCCCCTCCCAAAACTCAGCCTGCCTCCCACCCACACCCCCGGAGCCCAACCGCACTCACTCCTACCCCTCAGCATGCATGGCTGTGCACTGTTACACTGAACCCTGGGGCCTACTCGGTCTCCTCGGCAGGGTAAGAAGCTCCTGGAGGGTGTGTCTACCTTCTACTGGTTCTGGCACTCACATTTTTCTTTCAAAAAAAGTTATATCCTTTTGGTAAAACTTATTTGTGCTCATTGTAAAAAAAAAAAAGTTAGGAAAGTAAAAAGAAGAAAAGCTAAGGTCTCTTGGAGGAAGGCAGTAGGAAGGACAGAGCATTCAATCAGGAGACTTGGGGTCTGAATCCCAGATCCACCTCTTTTACTTTAATTTTCTCATCTGAGAAATGAGGCAAATGACTGCTGCTCACATGACTATGATGAGAATTTTCGATGCAAGTCTGTGTGCCCTGCTGCTTCTGTTCTCTCCCAGCACGAGCAGGTCGGCTGGGGAGTGCTGAGGGGGAGCTGCCAGGGGCTACCCACACAGTCTGTTTCAAAAACACCCAAGGCTGCACAGAAATGCACACCCCGCACACAGACTCATTGCCGTTCAAGATTTGTTCATAAATATTTCCTCACTCTTGGCCAACTCAGAACCATCAATGATAATTAACAAAAGGAAAAAGTCTGAGGACCCACGCAAAAGCCACGCCTTGGGGAAGGCCCTGGGGCTGTGACTGGTACAAGGACGTCCTACCTGGGGCAAGGGAACAGGACTGGCAGCGAGGACAGTTTGGATGGGTATTAAAGGGAAGACCCCAGCCAAAGTTTGCCCAAACACAAGCTGTCATGCCTGGTAGAATACAACCCAAAGGCTATCTGGAAAAAAATGAGGCTGAGGTATGGGCCTGGCTGCTTGGCAGGGAGCAAATGGGGGCAGCTATGGGAAGAACACTGGGTTCTAAGAGAAGAGGAAGAAGTGAAAGAGGAAGAAGGCCTCATTGCTGAGAAAGGAACAAAGCCACGGCGGAGCAGAGCATGACTGGCAGAGAGTGGAGGGACAATCTGACCCTCAGAAGAGCCTAGACTCCACAGTTAAACCTGGTTTGGGACCCTGGCTTCGCCTTGGGCACATCACTTCATTTCTCTGACTCAGTGCTTTCATCTGTGAAATGGTGACAGCAATCTTTCTGTCACAGAGTAACTATAGGAAAAACTGCACATGAGGCAGCCTGGCCCCACACCTGGCATGCAGGAAGTATTCAATGTATTTTTAGTCAGTTATTCACTGAGGTTTAAAATTCTGAACAACTGGAGACAAACCCTAAGCCCTGGCTGTGCAAACAACATTGCCCACAGGACCTGCCTTCACTAAGGGATAACAGTTTTCTGACTAGGCTCGGTCCAAAGCCAGAGTCAAAGAAGGAACTAGGAGGGAAAGGCACAGAACATATATACTTCAAATTACTACACAGCCTTCGAGCCTCAGTCTAGCTCTCAAGAAGACCCTAGCACATTCTGCAAATAAAGTATTAGTAAAGTGGCTTTCAAGGCCCATTTAACCAAAAAGCCATTTTTGGACAAAATGCTAATTTCTTTGGTCACTCATCACACTCTCATCGTTTATTATTAAATGTTTACTACATGTCAGCACAGAACAAGGATATACAGGAGATATATAACATACACATACATATACTATATATATATATATATAACATATGTAACATACATACGAAATATATATAATACAATGCATTCTTCAAAGTCTTACAAGCTAATTGAAGAAACAAGATCCAAACTCTGTGGCCTAGTTCTTAGACCACAACATAGAAGTATTATGGTATCTTGAGAAATTTCTAAGTAACAAAAAAGATTTCTACAGGCTATGGACCTGGAGGAAAGCTGGTCTGTGGAGGACAGGCATTTTCAGCTGGGGCCTGAAGGGACTGCAGCAGGAGAGGAAAAGAGGCACTCATGTGGGATTGCAAGACCAGTGTTTAGCGGTTTATTCATATGGGCCCTGACTGACCCAACTGGAGTGGGGACCCCGGGTTGGGGACATTAAGAGATGAAGAAAAACAAAATGAAGGATGAGTGAGAAGGCAGGGTGTAAAGGCCTGGGTGAGAGCTTGGCCTCAATCCAACCAGTGACCAATTCAGAGATGTCCTAAGGCCTTGAGTAAGGAGATAGGAACCCAGAGGTAAGGCCTGAAAAAGTCTCTGAACAGGGGCTGAAAGATAGATACAAATTAACTGACACGGTAGTTCATACACCCAAATTCAACAGTAACCAGTAAGCTCTTGTTTGAAGACAACTATAAACATTCACATGCATGTCCCAACGTTTCAGCTTACCTGTCGGTCCATCTCATGAAGTCGATATTCGATGGCCCTCTCCACATACTCCTTCCTGTTGGAAAATGTCAGTGGGATACTATTTCCACCAGGAATTATGGGAACCATTTTGCCATCAGCGCTCTGGCCAACAAAAGAATCAAGAGGAATCATCTAAGAAGAGGAAAAAAAAATTTTTTTTTACTAAAAAATCCCCGTACATTACACACAAATATAGCAAAGCAATAACAACATTAAGACTTAGGGATAGGGTGGCGCAGTTGGTTAAGCATCTGACTCTTGGTTTTAGCTCTGGTCTTGATCTCAGGGTCATGGGACCAAGCCCAGCATCAGGCTCCACCCTCAGTGCAGAGTGTGCATGGGATTCTCTCTCTCCCTCTCCTTCTACTAGCCCTCCCACTCATGCTTGCTCGCTCTCTCTCTCATACAAATAAATCTTTTTTTTTTTTTTAAGATTTTTTTTTTTTTTTTTTTT
>LNAC01000018.1:6393229-6433067 GCA_002007465.1 Ailurus styani | reverse complement strand
GGCTTTAACCCACTGAGCCACCCAGGCGCCCTCATACAAATAAATCTTAAAAAAAGAAAAGAATTTTAAGGATAAAAACGAGGAATCGAGGTAGCTGATCAAGCCACTTGGTCAGAAGGGAACATGCTGACCCATCTGGCTGTAGTTAACCATTTCTTTGTCCTCAAACCAGGTTTGATGAACTCTGGTCACCCCGGGCCTCCCTCTCCAACTGGGTTCCCTTGCTTGTCCATTCTAGTAGGCAGAGAGTGGACCAAAGAGGAAGGAGCAGAAGCTGGGTGCTGGTGCAATTCTACCCTTGAGCAGCTATTTAAACCTTTGGGGGTGAGCTGCTAGGGCTGCAATGGGACGTGCTGTCAGTCAAACAGCAAGGGGAAGACCAGATCTGAGTTTTCCACAGAAAAATCCTAGTCAATACCAGCAGAACATGGACTGGCCAAGATTTACCTCATGGAAACTGTCCTCGGTAATCCCACTGTCTTCAATGTGAAGAATGCTGTTGAGGGTCTGCACATAGAGCAGATCCACCTCCTCCAGGTCTTCCAGGGTGAGTGGGACACAGCATAGCTGCTTCCACACCAGAGGGGCCAAGTGGAGGTCCAGAGGCTTCTTTGTGCGAATGGCAACCCCCATTAAAATTCCCAAGAACTTAAACTGCATTAAGTGTTCATCAAGGCAGGCGGAGGGGTTAAAAAGGAATCTGCAAAATTAAAGGAAATACTTCAAATAAAACTGTCCTCATTTCTATTAGAAATAAGTTATCATAGATACAAGCATTAATCCGGACCTGTGCTGTTCAATATGGTAGTCATTTGTCATATGTGCCTACTCAAATTAATTAAATAAAATTTAATGGAGTTCTTCAGTGACTCTAATCACATTCCAAGTGCCCAACAGCCACACGTGCCCAGTGGCTACTCTTTTGGATAGCACAGGGACCATATTTTGAATTATTTTCAGAAGAACCATAAAAGAGCAACTGAATAGTCCATTCATCCCTGAGCTACCTGCTCCAGGACACCCTGTTTCCCGAAATCATTTCATTTTATCATTTTCAAGTCCATGAAGCAGGATCCAAAATTCAAGGTTTGGCAAATACAGGCATAACACAGGACTGCTAATACTAAGTGCTGTGACTTGACAGCATATCAAATCTTCCCTAATGAATTCTGATGCAGAAAATTCTTTGCAGGGAGGCCATGAGGGCCTTCCAAAACAGAAAATAAGTCAGGTTTCATTATCAAGTCTGGGTTTCCCCTACCCCTCAATATTATCACTGAGTTGGTCCCATAATACAGTTTCAGTTTCCTTATCTGTAGAAAGGGAGTAATAATAGTTCACACTCCTTTGGGTTCTAATGAGGATTCGATGGGATAATATAATATGTAAAGCACTTCGAGCAGGGCCTGGCCCACAGTAAGCATTCAGTAAGTGAGCTATCATTATTACTGTAGATAGTCAAAAAGCACTTGATGACCGCCTTACCTATCCCGATTGTAGCCCACTTCTGCAGTAGCATTGGGAGAAGGTATAAGAAGGTCAACAATACCAGTTTCAAGTTCCTATAAAAGAAATGACAGTTTTTTGAGAAATGACAATCAAATGCATCAAGGAGAACAAACTAATTACATTAAAGATCATACTGAAAAGAGATTATTTTGAGGAATTTATAATGTTATGTGATGACCAGCCATCTCTATAATTTTGTGGCTTTAACTCAAATACAAACG
Source organism: Ailurus styani (assembly GCA_002007465.1). Taxonomy (NCBI): domain Eukaryota; kingdom Metazoa; phylum Chordata; class Mammalia; order Carnivora; family Ailuridae; genus Ailurus; species Ailurus styani. The sequence continues at coordinate 6,431,337 of LNAC01000018.1, read as the reverse complement.
TCCCCCATGTAGAAAATATCCTGTAGTTTGCAGAACTAAGATAAGAAAGCCAATCCAGGGCAGAAGTTGGGGTATCCGTGAGCAGGGTATAGTGATATTCAAACAGACCCAACAAATAATAGCCGAAAGCTGTTTTAGTCACAGGATTTATTAGAAAAATCCTGCTACTAGGCAAAGTGGGAAGGGTCAGAGTTGACCTGGAAGCAAAACTGCCACTTTAGATATCAAAATAAGAGCTGGTCCAAAATCTTAAGTGTTTGTTTTTCTAATTCTGCTAGAGCCTGGCAGTTCTACTTCATTCTAAAAGCACCAGAATTAATCAGAGCACATGGGTGGTCCTGGATTTGTCCATTACATAAATGTAAATATGTATCATCATTGTTTCCTCTGCCAGAAAGGAATTATTAGAGCAGGACAGTGAGTCACTGGCAGAGTCAGGCACTGACATTTATTCAGTAAGGTATCTTCACACATCTTGTCACAAACCCTTGCTATAATTCACCTATACATCATTAACAACATGATTTTTATGTAAAGCTCACAAATGCACCCTTGCGACATTCGTAACATGTCAGAGTAGTCATTGGAAATGGTAGAACAGCCACCACCTGAATAGATGACTCAGCAGGGGGACATCGCAAGAATATACCTGGCACATCTCTGTGATCGTGTCATCAAACACTCCCCCAGCATCATCAGCTCCTTCTCCAACCAGCTTCACCTTCCATGCTCGCGAGGGCAGACGGAGGTCTGATGCATTCAGTTTAACTACTTGTCTTGCTATTTGGACAAAGATTGGCTTACACTTCCGACCTCTTCAAAAGAAAGAAAAAACAGAATGAGACACAACTCTCACTAACTTCCCCAAACCACCACTTGACGGTATCTTCCCATCAGGGGGCGAACAAGCCAGTTCAATAGCCAAACAGCAGGCTAGGCCCATTGTGACCACACTGAGAACTAGGTAAGCACTGCTATTCTCCTAGTTTGCAACCCAGGCAGTGGAAGCTCACAGAGATTAGTCAGGAATCACATTATGGGCGCCTGGGTGGCTCAGTGGGTTAAAGCCGCTGCCTTCGGCTCAGGTCATGATCCCAGGGTCCTGGGATCGAGGCCCACATCAGGCTCTCTGCTCGGCAGAGAGCCTGCTTCCTCCTCTCTCCTCTCTCTCTGCCTGCCTCTCTGCCTACTTGTGATCTCTCTCTCTGTGTCAAATGAATAAAAAAAAAAAAAAAAAAAAAAAAAAAAAGGAATCACATTAATCAAAAAAAGTGCTAGCTAGCTAGTGAAACATACACATATATACTAACCTGGTTGATATCCTCTTTACGGTAATTTGAGGTCCATAGTTTTTGCCTTGAACCATGGTTTTTCCTATGGAGCGCACCATCGGGAGGGTGTAGACTCTTGGGGCTAACAAAGGCCGAAGCTGCCCCTGTACAATGCCCCATGTGCCAGCATTATAATGAGATGTACTGCTCTGTAACAGAGAGGGAGCTTATCACAGGTGGTACAATTCAAGGCTTCTCAGAAAGAACACTTTTCACTTTCAGAACATAATTTTTTTTGGTTTAAAAGCATAAACCTGGATAGCAGTAACTATTGATAACTTTAAAAAATATTTTTTTCTGATAAAATATACAATGGTTATTTTTTAAAACTTGGAAAATGCAGAAAAGGACACACATACGTGTATACACTGAATCCCATGCAACCTCCACGGTCACTCTCAGCTGTCTCCCTCCAGCTCTCTTCCATGTGTGCAGACAGACATTCCTCACATTGTTGACAACACACTGCTTATATGATTTTCTGCTGCTTTTCTCACTTAACTCTTTATCATCAACATTTCTCCCACTAATTACAAACAGTTTTCTAACATTCTGTTCAGTGCCACACAGTATTCTGCTGCCTGGCTGATCACCGGTTTCTAACAATGATCTGTCAAATCTCGCACATGTCCCAAGACGGGTTACCCAAGGATTTCTAACAGTTTTATAAACTGAAACACATTTTGGCAGGCATGCTGACACATTACACAAGCAAGCAAACATAGCCAGCTTGCTTTCTTCCAAAATTACTAGACTGTTCTATAAAGACAGTCAAATCAGCCACATTTGTTTTCTCTCCCCCACAGGACCCAGAAAGCTCATCTGTGAGGTGATCAAGAAGTCTCTGCAATGTGTCAGACTCATTTACAGAGCCACTGTGACAGTGGGGCGACACACGTGTGTGTGCTTAAGTTTTAAAATCACATACTGGACTTCGTAGAAAATACATGCTTTGCCATTCATATTTCCTTGAGCTCCGGAGAGACCAAAACATAGAAGGAAGACTACTACTACTTGGTGTCCAGTAGCACGGTTATCAGTGTCTGGACTATCCCTAAACCAGCAGTAAAAATGGAAACGGAACTGTTGCCTTTTCTACATCTCTTGGGAGCTGAGAGTAAAAAAGTATTAGCGATGGAAGAATATTCCTGGGACCTGGTAAGCATGTCATGGGTAGTGTTCCCAAGCCAACACGTTACCTGATTGTTAGGGCTGAGGTTCAGTAGCCTCCAGGATGAGTACATGAGGTCAGAGAAGTGGTAAAGCAGCCGGAGCCGGGCCCTCGCAGTGTGGATGCTCACCTCCCTGAGCGCCCCGTACTGGGGGGGCACTGCGTCAGGCAGGCCCAGCTGCAGAGGTACGGACACACCTGCCCGGAGAGCAAGCAGATGCTTGTAAAGGAGAATGCACTTTGAAAATTTTCAAACACACAGAGAAGCTAAGTATAAAATGAACATCCATTCCTGCCACCTAAATTCTAGAATTAATATTTGCCTATATTTGCTTCATCACGTTTATCAATTCCTCCCTCCATCAATTCATCTTTATGTTTTAATGCACATATGTTGTTTTTTGTATTTTAAGACATCTTTTTTTATTTATCATTACAGAAACTTTTTTTCTCCTTTAGTTTCCCACTTAACTATGGGAGTTTAGCAGTTCCTTCACAAAAGAACAAAAAACAGGGGTGCCTGGGTGGCTCAGCCGGTTAAGCAACTGCCTTTGGTTCAGGTCATGATCCCACAGTCCTGGGCTCGAGCCCCATATCGGGCTCCCTGCTCAGTGGGGAGCCTGCTTCTCCCTCTGTCCCTCCCCCCTGCTCATGTTTCTCTTGCTCTCTCTCTTTCAAACAAAATCTCAAAAAAAAAAAAAAGAACAAAAACAAAAATCCCAAATTCTTCCTTTTGTATCTGATAGCTGCCATCTTCATAAAACATAAGATGTGAGCCAGGACCAAGTAGGCAATTCTGGAAATGGAAATGGGCAACTCAGCAGTCACCTCCCACACTTCCTAGGGATCTGACAGAAAGTGACCATGATGGAATGAAAGCTATGGGTGCATGATTCATGAAAGCTTTGTACTGCAAGAATGAGAGCTCTGTAGAAGCAAAGACTAGAAAGCAAAGACTGTATTCAAGTTTCCCCTCTTATTAAAAACTTATAGAGTAAACCTACAACACTCGCCTTATTTGAATTTCATGTAAACAAAGATTTGCACAGCTCAATTCCATTTTACTCCCAATTAATTTCATTAATACTATCAATAAAAGCTAACATTTATTAAGTATTACTATATGCTGAGCACTAGTCTAAGAGCATCACACAAATTCTTCACTTAATCCTACAGCTCTTTACAACAGGCCTATTATCATCCCATTTTACAGGTAAGGAAATGGAGTCTTAAGATCACTCAGCTTGTAAGTGGAGAAGCTAGGATTCGACCCAGGCAACATGGCTCCAGAGTCTGGACCTTTAACCAGCACATTGCAGAGCCTTTCTCCTGAAGTGGGAATGAGATCTCTGCACGAGGAAGAGGACCCTGAGTACCTGAAACTGTCAGTGGGTGAGCAGCACTGCTCATTCTGGACTCTGTGAATCAGAAAACATCTCCTGCTTGTTTGGAATCTACTGGGTAGTCCTCATTTGCTCCCTAAGGGTATTTAAAAGAAAAAAAATCTGAGTCTTCTGCAAGGACTTAGAAGCAGAGGTCAGCAAAAAGGGAAGAGAATGTTGATTACCCAGGCACAAGGTTACTTCAAGGAAACTCTAGTCCCTGACACACCAGAGAATAGTATAAAGAAAGGGCTTTAAGGGCCTGGGACAGAAACAGCCCAAATGTAAAGAGATGCATAAGGAATAATAAAAGCCCCACACTTGCGGGAGATGGAAGATGGAGCCAATCTGGAGAGTACTCAGTATAATGTGAAATACATAAATACACATTTTATTTTCTCTATATCTTTTTTTTTTAAAGATTTTATTTACTTTAAAGAGAGAGTGAGTGAGTGAGTGAGAGAGCACAAACCAGGGGGAGAGGCAGAGGGAGAAGCAGACTCCCTGCTGAACAGGGAGCCAGATGAGGGGCTCGATTCAAGAACCCTGGGATCATGACCTGAGCCGAAGGCAGACACTTTGAGCCACCCAGGCACCCCTTTACATCTTTTTGTAGCTCTACAAGGCCTGCATAATAAACAAAAAGGTAGAAACCGCCTATCAGTCCTATTACATGCTGGAGTAAAATGGCAACATTTTTTTCTTCTTCTTCTTCTTTTTTTTGCTGTGCCAATGCACAGACAACATCATGTTACAAATGTTTAATTGGGGTGAAGAATATGACAATTGGTATCAGACCTTTGAATCTTTATTCCTAATACCAGGGGTTAGAAAGCTATGATTCACACTTCTTTTACATGTGAAAAAATACTTAGTTGCAGCTCTAAAATTATACATTTTTGCTTGCCTAAGTGATATGTTTTCTTCTTTTGGGAGTGCAGAGAAGTACTCTGTGATGAAGTCTGCAGAGAATCACCTGCTATGAAAGGATTTACAGTGCTCGTAGCACCAAGAGTGTTTGGTTGTGGGGGGCCTGGTGGTCTCAGCATGAGGCCTGGATGCAGTCAGAAAGTGGAAAGCAGACAGTGCAGCTGGGAACCACTGAAAGAGAAGCTGCAGGAGCATGGACATCTCATCTCTCACCTGGTGCTCTTGGTGGGACAGGCGGTGCTGTCCAGGCAGCACTGTGGCAGCGGCCAGCTGAGATCTGCCGAACATTTTTCCCTTGCAAAACTGTTACCAGAGTTGGTTCTCGAACGTGGTTGGTGTGGCCTAAGCCAAGCTGGGAATAAATTACAAAAACACAAGAGTCAATTAAAAAGAGGAAGAGAGGAAGTCAAGATGATGCAATCTGCCTTAGGTGGTAGCAGACACAAATATCTATACCAAGCAAAAGCATCAAAATAATGAAATTAATTCTGATTTTCTCTATCAGAATAGTCCTCATAGCTCAGACTATCTCCTAAAAACATAGCTGCAACAAGGCCATTCCAAATCTACAGGTAAGTCTTAATGATGGAACACATCCTTGGATTCCACTTCTAGAGAAGAAATATTTCTTGGGAAGTTAAAAAGTAACAGAATGATCTATAGAGCTTTTATTAAAACACACAGATTTCCTTTTAACATGGATGGCCTGGGTAACAATAAATAAACAATTATAAAAACATACACAGAAGCAGAAGGGTATGAGTAGGATACCCAGTGTTTCGGCAGCTAATCACCTCAACATCACTAGGGAGGATCTTGTCAAGTTCCTGCCAGTGACCTCCCTAAGGTGTCTTCAGCAGAAATTCTCCTCTCATTAAGACAATGTGCAACCACAAGGATGAGCAGCTTTCTCATCTGTTAACACAGTGATGAGGTGACCATAGAGTCAAACTACCATGAATAACAATGGAGACCTTGAACTTGAGGGTCCCTGGCTCAGTGGGCAGACAGACCCAGAGAGGATTTATGAAGGAAGGGGATGTGGCTCTGCATGCAGGGCTGAAACCTACTGTAGCGACAGGCATCCCAGACATCTCCCACCCAAATCTTTCCCTCCTTCATATATAGGGTAGGCTGAACACATCAACTTCTTGAATCTTCTCTCAGCCTCTCAGAGGCTCAGTTTATTCCTCTGTACAATGGGGATCACCAGACTTCCTGCACAAACACAAATATCCTACCTACACCATACTATGTACAGTACTGTGTCCTATTATTAAATATCAAAGTATTGTTGTTTCATTCTTTCCATGTTCCAGATCAACTGATGCTCCCAGGGCCTTATCTCACAGATCATCACAGTAAAAACGATGATGATGATAGTAGCAAATACCTGTAAAGTGCTGCTTACCATGTGCTGGCCCTTAATGAGTGTAGACACACACATATACTCAGTTAATTCCCTTAATCACTTTGCTATACCGTCAGATTTTTTAAAAAGCATGGTATAATATTTACTTAGCCACAATCAAGAGAGAAACATGAAAACTGGGCTCACAAATAAATCTGTCATGGCAAAGTGATGTGTGTGAGGCATTGTGGTAAATCTTAGGATTTTCCTAGCTTATCCCTTTCCCAGATGAGGAACACGGTCAGAATTCCAGAATATGACAGGACAAGCAAGATAAACATTTACCTGCCCTTCTGAATTGCTCCCCCAGGCATATACATCTCCAGTTGATGCCAACGCAAGTGTATGCTCAGCTCCAACCGCCACATCTTCAATGACCACTCCAGCCAGGACAGGGATCTGCTGTGGTCGATTGTGATTGCGAGCACGCCCCTCTGGCAAGCCTATCAAGCGATCTGAGAAAACGGTAAGAAAAAACTTATGGATGGGACACAACAGTCCTTTTGTTTTCTAGTGAGTCATTTAACTCTTCTGGTGGAATGGCAAATGATGTATTTAATTCATGATGGCAAAAGCTGCCATTCTGGTAAGGTGTACTAGATCCTGAGTGTGAACGAGGTTGAAATAGTATCTTTGCAAAATGTCACAGACTCCGTATTCATAAAATAAATAAGTCTAAAATTAGCAGCTTATTTCAAACCAAGAGACACTTCAGTATCCTCCTATTTGAGAGGACGGCCCTAGTTAAGAAAGACCCTACGGTTCTTACATTCTAAGAGAAGACATCACTCAACTTGTCTTATCCTCAAACTTCTAGCCAACCTCTCCCTTTACTTTTGTTGCCAAACTTCTAGAAAGTACAGGCCAGCCCCACAGGGGCTCTAGCCCCACAGCCCCTAGAACTGTTTGGCATGGCCACCTTCTGCAGCCTACCTTCCACTCTCACCACTGCACTGAGGCTATACTCTCAAAAGCCATGAGTGGCTCCTAACTGCCCGTGGCAGCAGCCTCTTCTAAGGCTCCAGCCCCAAGAACCCCATATAACCTTTTACTGGCCTCACCTCAGCACCTCCTATCTTGCAGAGACTGCACTATTCTGGCTCACTGGCTACCCCTCTCACCACTCCTTTCAAAGCCAACTCTCCTGAGTTCTCTTTCTGTGCTCACCTACCCTCTACTCATGCTCCCCAGAGTTCTATGCACTTCTTTTTTATTCTACACACTCTCCCTGAGTTTCTTAGAGTCTATTAACACGGTTTTAAATACTAACATTATGCAAATCTAAATCTCCATATCCAATCTCTTTGGAGTTCCAGATCCGAATCCCCAATAACTTGCTAGACATCTCGCTACACACATCTAGAGTATATGGCCCCAATTCAATATGACCAAAACTAAGTTCCTTACCTAGTTCCCCCAAACCAGCTCCCTGTCCTCAGTTAGTGACACTGTTACTCTTCTAAGACTAGAATACTCACTCATGACTTATTTCTTCCCCTTCCTCAAACCTGCCTTACACATTTCTCAGTCACTACAACTTGCCAAGAAGTTCTACTTAAGAAGGTGAGTACACTGCCAGGGAATCAAACTGTGGATGCTTGGATTAAGAACCCAATCAAGGGCGCCTGGGTGGCTCAGTGGGTTAAAGCCTCTGCTTTCGGCTCAGGTCATGATCTCAGGGTCCTGGGATCGAGGCCCACATCGGGCTCCCTGCTCAGCGGGGAGCCTGCTTCCCCCTCTCTCTGTCTGCCTGCCTCTCTGCCTCCTTGTGATCTCTCTCCCTCTGTGAAATAAATAAATAAAATCTTAAAAAAAAAAAAAAAAGAACCCAATCAAGATCTGAACCCTGAATGCCTATAAATTCCTAAGACCCGAACCTCCATTCCCTGGAAGGGCTAGGGAATTAGGCTCCAGAGGAGCTCCAGTGGTCAAGTAGTACTTATGGCGGCACAGTGTAGGCAGCAGAAAGGAGGATGGGAAGGGCTTGGCAGGGACTCTTCGAGCAAGAGTGAGGGCTCGGGCAAGAGAGGCCATCAATAGGGAGAAGAGTTTGTCCTTATGAAAAAGTCATGAAAAAGGAGAAAAGTAGCTAGTGAATGAAGATCATAGTGGCCATTCATCACCCAGAACAAAAAAAAACCCTCTATTTAGAGCACTTTCTCTAAAACTGGAAGGCAAATGTTTTCTATAACACATGTATACACAAAACAAGCAATGTAATGCCTGGAAAATGACTTACCTTGACCAAAGGTATACACATGACCATCTTTGGTCAATGCAACAGAAAACTGAGTTCCACAAGCAACCTTTTTTATTCCAATTCCACAAAGGACATCAACTTTCTGCAAAATATAAGTGTGAGGCACATACTATAAAAAGGAAAATAAAAACACTTTTGAAGTTGCCTACTAGCATGTATAAACTCAAGGACTAACTTCTAATACAAATACTACTTGTCACCTACCTGTTTCCACCCAAATCCACACTCCTAAATGTTTTCTCATACTGCTCTACAAATTACCTGAATTTGTGGTGGTTGGGGGGCAGTGTTGGGGAGGGGCATTTGACTAAAATCCAAAAGACCTCACGTGAGTGGAATCATTCCTCTGCGCAAACAGAGACCAAAGAGAATCCTAGAGCCTTTTAAACAATACTATGAGACCATGTAAAGCCATGGGCTGCTCCCAGTTAGACTTTTTCTACTTTTAGAGTGATAATAACTGCTTTGTATGTGCCCCGGAGACGGTTTCCTGGCTTTCCACATCCCTAGCTAAATATTTACCAGTCTAGTTATCAAAATATTACAGACTATTTGCGATAGGGTATCTGGAGTTGATATACATTAAATATTTGTAAATCATGCTGCTTGTTAAATGTGTTAGGAAAACCCACAGAAAGAACTTCAAAGAAAGTCTTCTGCAGAGCCAAGGAACCTTCTGTAATAGGAGTATTAGCTTCTAATTTATTTATTTCCTATATTTCCTTTTTATTATTTTTTTTAAAAGGAGGCACATATCTGTATAAATTAGGGGTAATAATCATCTAAAATGGCAGCTGCAAGCAGAAGGATATAAAAGATTGTTCAAGGTTCCCTCCCTCAGACACCCTGGAAATACGTCTATAACTATTTCTTCTCTACATGGGAGATAGTCCTACACTGTTCAGTCTGTGTATGGGGACAAAGACTTATCTTTGCACAATTTTTATATCCAGTTTAGTGATTAATGGCTTATTTAAAATCAAGATCTAGAATGCTGGACATTTAAAAGTAAGCAAAAGAAGCTTATATTCATTACCAATTATTAAAATGTTAAAGGTAAATTATTTCCAACTAAAAAGAGGCACTGACATAGATGAAAACTATGTTGTCTGAAACCCTAGAGTAAAGACAATACTGACCTGAGGGGAAGATTTTGCAGTGGAATTTCCTAAGCCTAGTTTTCCATAGTCCCCATCTCCAAAAGCCCACACCATGGACCCATCCGCTGATACTGCCAAAGTGTGGTTTAAGCCACATGCCACCTAAAGAAAGAACAGGGTATTTAGTAAGGCAAAATCACAGCACCTAAACCATATACCTGTTTCTGGGATTCTTTTTCTCTATTTCAGTGAAAAACCTGGCTACATATATTTTCATTTTAATTTCAGGACCTTCTGCATATGTTAACAAAATGTGTCGATAAGAAAAAATTGCTAATGTCCACAAATGAAAAGAATAACTTTTTTCTTCGACATGAAATCCTTCAAATATCTGTGGCTAACTTAGAATCAGAGAGCATAAAAGAGGAAAGGTATGTAATGAGTCAAAAATACATCAGAGACAGCCTAAGGAATGATACAGAAAATGATAAAAATATCTCCTAGTTAAGAGGTAATCTCAGTGTATACAGGACAAGTACTGCTTAAGAGCAGTAGTATCAATGATGCTGCAATTCAGACATCTACTTCCAGACTACCAGACAGCAGTCACAAAAATCTGTATGGTTTAAAGGTTGTTGTTTTTTTTAAAGATTTTATTTATTCATTTGACACAGAGAGATTACAAGTAGGCAGAGAGGCAGGCAGAGAGAGAGGAGAGAGGAGGAAGCAGGCTCCCTGCTGAGCAGAGAGCCCGATGTGGGCCTCAATCCCAGGACCCTGGGATCATGACCTGAGCCAAAGGCAGCGGCTTTAACCCACTGAGCCACCCAGGCGCCCAGTTTAAAGGTTTTTTATCAAGTTGTATTACGGAAGTAGTTTTAAAATATTTGCATCCTGAATTAATGCTTTCATTTGTCAAATATGACTTGAAATGTGAATTTTCACAATGGGAAAAAAAAAATCACAAAAAATGATCAAGTAGGCCAAACAAAATGTACAGGAGCTTAAGTACAACTGATGATTCTAGTCTTCTTTAAAGGACAGTGTCTCAGTACACACAGAGGAAATAAGAAACTATGACCAGATGGAATGTATTATGATTTATTCCGTGCCTGTCCGATCTGATATCCCTCCAGTGCAGTCACTCTTTCTGGAAGTTTTTTGTTAGAGGTGTTTCCAAGACCTAGACGACCGTAGTCACCGTTGCCAAAAGTGAAGAGTTTGCCATCTGAAGTTACCACTGCTGAGTGCTTGAAGCCACAAGACATCTACAGACAGAACCAAGGAGAACAAAAAATTTAAGAAGAGGGTATACTAAGAAAGAACAAAAATCAGTCATTTTTGCTTATTAATATGGTAATAAACTTCATTGACAACTTAGCATCTTCAAGACCAGTATGTTCTACCTGCCCAAGTGGCCCTCCTGCTTCCCCAAGCCGGATCTCCTCATCATCCTCAGGAAGACCAAGCTAACCAGCCTACCTTAGAAGAATTGCTGCTATGCTTTAGCTGTGTACAGATGACCTAGAGACCACATGCGATAGTAAATGGGGAAATTCTCTGTGATCTCTCCGGTGCTATGCGATTTTATAATACCATCCAAGATCACTAGTCAATTTTCCAGAATATGCATTAGACTCAACACTTGTAACAATAATGATAAATATTAAGCTCTGCATTCAACCAATCACTGTATCAAGGACTACGGAGCAGGAGCTAAATCCTACTGTGTTTCTTCCAAGTACCTGAAGTACCCCAGCTTGGGCCAACCAGCTAGCTCAGGAAAAGGGAGTCCGTTCTATTACCAAAGCCCATTCAAACATCTAAAAGGGAGTCTGTTCTATTACCAGAGCCCATTCAAACATCTAATAAATTGAAGGATGAAAAACCACAACAGTGGATCTCTGGTAATGACTCATAATATATTTTTACTATTATCTCCCGTTACCTAAATTTGAGAACACTATTCAACAACTAGTATGTTTATCTTCAAAGGCAAACTGATCCACGTCCTGCCTGACCTGCACCACTTCTTCTCCTTGTAAGGCCTCGATCTGCCTGGGGCGCCGCTGCCTGTCGCTGTTCCCGTGGCCAAGTTTGCCATAATCACCATCTCCCCAGCTAAAGACCTCTCCGCTTTCAGTCAGGGCCATTGAGTGCCCATCAGAACCACAAGAAGTCACCAGCTGGGTCACCACAAATCCTGGAACAAAGCAGAAAACCAACAGGATCACTGGATGGTAGAACTCTTTCCTTGCAGCTGCTACAGAATACTCTTAGCATGGAAAAACACCAAAACTGTACTACAAGGAAGGAAAACAACGTCTTTAATTTTAAATCAAATTTGAAGCCATAACCTAGTAAACTGGGAGCAGTCACATAAAATGATGATAAGGAAGAAAAGGAGGGTTGACGGGAATAGTTTTAGTCATCAAGGCCTATGTTCTAGCCACTCCTAGAAGTGCTTTTTCTGGAATGTCTCCTTTTCTACTTTCACATAGAACTTATGAGTCAGATATTATCATCGCCACTTTTACAAATGCGTTAACTGAGTCACAAAGAAATCTAGCCTAGCTTGTGCAAGTCCCAGAGGCAGGATGCAGTAGTACTGGATAGGAACCCTGCCCTCCCATCTCCAATGCTGCGCTCTGGGAGGAAGAGATCTCAAGGAAGAGAACTTAGAACTATTTTAGAATTGGTTCTGAACACATCGTTACTTGTATGCTTTCACTTAAAAAATCCTCTTTGCTCTCTTTGTAGGCTCTGGAGTCAATAAAATTGACGTAAGAAACAAGCCAGGAGCTCCTGCAGTGGATATTCCAGATATATTCTTTTTCCAAGTCAGAGAACTCTGGCAGAGATGCCCTGTAAAGTCTTTAGTACATTTGCACATTTCCATATGCTTTTTAGGAAACACATGCATGATTATTACTGCTATTAATAGTTGCCTAATTTACAGTTTTGCAATTTTAAAGAATTTGTTTACAATCTTCAGTAGGTCTTAAAATAGATCTAAAATAAATAGGTCTTATATCACTGAATTCTGGTCCTGCCATGATAAATAGCTTGCAAAATAACATAGCTTAAAATATGGAAATCAGGCTGTATATCTTAAATGAGAATCTAAAGAAGTGAAAACCCTCTATGACTTTATCTAGCAAAGGTTTGAGACACGTTTCAACATAAGCTAACATTCCTACAGTTAGACCATAGTTTCTGACCAGCTTTTAACTGAGAATAATTTTACCTTGCAGGGCTGAAATAACTGTCAGCACATGAAGGTCATCTGAATTTCCTTGTCCCAATCTGCCATAACTTCCTTCCCCACAAGCCAACACTGTGCCATTGGCCTGGATGACAAAGGTACAATTCTGACCACAGATGACCTAGTATAAAAACACACAAACATATTATCTTTAATTACACAGCTTTAACACTTAAAATGATTCTATGCATACCTAGGATACCTTTATTAATTCTTCTATCCTTTCACTAAAGAGGATGGGTTGATATAAGCATGGAGTTCCTACAAGCTCTTGATTATTATAAAACTGCTTAACAAAGAGATGTATGAGGTGCACTAGACTATTTACAATCATTTAGAACTACCTTATCTACAGGGATTTCTGCCTATTGGACAGTTTATTTATTTTGAAGACTTTTATTTATTTATTTGAGAAAGAGAGAGAAAGTGCATGCATATGAGCAGGGGTGGGAGTTCAGAGAGAGAGGAGAGAATATGGAGGCTTCACTGACTGTGGAGCCTGACATAGGGCTCAATGTCACAACACTGAGACCATGACCAGAGCTGAAATCAAGAGTCGGACACTTAACTGACTGACCCACCCAGGTGCCCCAATTGTGCAGAATTTATTTATTATTTTTTTAAAGATTATTTATTTATTTGTCAGAGAGAGAGAGAGAACACAAGCAGGGGGAGTGGCAGGCAGAGGGAGAAGCAGGGAGCCCGATTCAGAACTTGAACTCAGGACCCTGGGATCATGACCTGAGGCCAAAGGCAGACACTTAACCGAATGAGCCACCCAGGTGTCCCACAGAGTTTAAATAATAACATTAACAACGAAACAAACAGAAAGAGGAAGGGTGAGGAGAAATATTAAAGACTGGCTAGAGATCCATCAAGAGGCAGAAAGCTGAGGGGATATACACAAGAAAGAGGAGTACATCCTGGGACTTACTAAGGTGGAGAAGAAGGGAAGAGAAAACAGTGGCCTGAGAAAGGGTTTGGAAATATACTATCACGGTTATTACAAGAGGAGAGGGCAGTCAATGAAATCTAGCTAAAGATCCCTGTAAGTTAATGACCACAAAACAGAATCAATAATTAGGAGTATGTTAACTTCTATAAATATATACTAGGCAGGCCTAATGCATGCATCATGTTGTTAACTCATTACACTTGAAAGCAAGAAAAATTTAGAAACTTATTAACAAATTTAAGGCTGATAAAAACCCTAGAAAGCTTTTATTTAGAAAGTATACATCATGACTTTGTTTAGTTATTCCCCACAACAGATTACGCAATAGATAAATTTTACCCGACAACGAGGAAATCAGAATTGTTAGAGTTCCCAAGTTTCCCCCTTATTTCTTTACCCTGTTAGTTACCTGTTGGGCCTGTGAGAATGAGGGAGCTGCTGCAGGGACCATTACATTTCTTCCCGCTTCTGCCAGCTGTCCATGCCTGCCAGCACCCCACAGGTAGACATCACATTTACCTCCCAGGTGCCAGTCCTAGAAAACCACATTCATCTCAAAATTAGATTCGACCATTTATTCAAACAAACATGAGCCAGCCTCTAAGAGACACCAAGTTACAAACAAACAAGCATTTAGTATCAGAAGATTTAATGAGAACCACCATATAGTTAGCGTCACTAACCTCAGGTCTGGAAGTTGCCCAAGACATAATTTGTTCATCCATGCCATTAATCCATTTACTGTTATCCTGCAAGACACAGCAAACATCAGGATGAATCTTGCTTATCAAGATTTAGCTGTTTTTTTTTTTTTAAGAAAAAAAAAAAATAGTCCCTCCAACATGGGGCCTGAACCTGAGATCAAGACCTGAGCTGAGATTAAGAGCTGGATGTTTAATGGACCAAGTCACCCAGGTGCCCCAAGATTTATGTTATTAATTAACAAGTAAGTCTTCTTTCCATAAGAGAACTTAGTAAATACTATAAGAATTTTTTTAATACTACAAGAAATTAAGAGCAGTTTTATAATCATGCCAAACTTGACTATGCATTATTAATATTTCCCTTTATCATAAACACTTCATAATCAACTATCACTATCACACTGGTGACTCAAAGTTAACCATTTAGGTTTTCTGAGCACCAACAGGTACAAGGTCATGTGCAGGAGTCACCATCCCCGTGAACTCGCTGTACAGGAACAGACAGGTCACTTCATCTTTCTAGGCTTTAATTTCCTCATCTAGAAAATGACAGATTTGGAGAAAATAGGCTCAGAAGAACACAGCATTTTTTTTTAAGATTTTATTTATTTATTTAAGAGAGAGAGTACACAAGAGAGTACAGTGGGGGGTGGGCCAAGGGAGAGGGAGAAGCAGGCTTCCCGCTGAGCAGGGAGCCCAATGCGGGGCTCGAGACCATGACCCAAGCCAAAGGCAGACGCTTAACCGACTAAGCCACCCAGACGCCCCAGAAAGACACTTCTTAATTAAAATTGTATCCTGCCCACATCGGGCTCCCTGCTCAGTGAGAAGGCTGCTTCTCCCTCTCCTCCCTGCGTATGCTCACTCTCTGTTTCTCTCTCAAATAAATCTTTAAAAAAATTTTAAAAATAGGGCGCCTGGGTGGCTCAGTGGGCTAAAGCCTCTGCCTTCGGCTCAGGTCATGATCTCAGGGTCCTGGGATCGAGGCCGCATCAGGCTCTCTGCTCGGCAGGGAGCCTGCTTCCTCCTCTCTCTCTGCCTGCCTCTCAGCCTACTTGTGATCGCTCTCTCTCTGTCAAATAAATAAATAAAATCTTTAAAAAATTTTTTTTAAAATAAAATTATATTTTATATCTATAAAGAAATTATCTATATTTTAATTTCCCTCAATTCATATTTGTTTTATATCTATATTTTTGTATTCAAATGTTTGTATAAGTAAATCTTCAGTAAATAGCATCAAGCACTGGCCTGCTCTGTCTATACAGGCATCTCATCTACATCACAGTTTTTACATCTGGATGCTGCCAAATACAAAGAAATGACAACTGGAATGCTCTTCTTCTATATTCTAATTTATGGTGATTAAAACATGATTAAAGTGTCAAATAATTCAGAAACTATATGTGGAATAAACCCCCCAGATGACCCAGGAAAAGATGTTAAAATATGTTTAAGTCAGGTACTAAAAAAGGAACTTATGGACAAAAAGGGAGAAAATATGGGACTTTGTCATTGAAAGCTAACAAGTTTACAGGAGCTC
Source organism: Ailurus styani (assembly GCA_002007465.1). Classification (NCBI taxonomy): domain Eukaryota; kingdom Metazoa; phylum Chordata; class Mammalia; order Carnivora; family Ailuridae; genus Ailurus; species Ailurus styani. The sequence continues at coordinate 6,415,285 of LNAC01000018.1, read as the reverse complement.
CACAGTTCTCTATAAATAATCTCTGTCACCACAAAGGGCTGCCATAAAGCTGAAAGTGACTAACTACCTGAAAGCAAAATATTTACGTTTATCTAAGGGCATGCTTCTAGCTATCCAAGCTAGGAAATACTCACTGAAGGTCTGTTACTTGCTAAACACCCATGATACAATCTCAGCTGCGGATAGTAGCAGCTCATTTTATGGCTTACCATTAGGAATAGAAGTTCATCCTCTGGAACAGGCTCTAGATCAGGAACAGTAAAAGATTCTGGAAACTGTGCTCCATTGGTCAGGGCTTCAGCAGCCTTTATGGTGGTTGAGAAACATTCTAGCCAGGCCCACTCATTTGGATTCCAGGATGCTGGGTCAGGGAGGCAGCTCTGGTGGTGTGGTGGCACTGGAGGGTTACATAACAGCTGATCCAGATGCAGTCCCACAGCAAGGGAAGCCAGACATTGCATGTAGGGGCTATGAACAAGCTGATCACCACAAACCACATGAGGCTAAGAGGAAACACAAGAATGTCAAATTGAAAAGTGTGTACCAAATATTATAAATTAACCTATTATATTCTGAAAACCTCTAACTGTATTTTTTAAGTTCACTGTTTTTTTTACACCTGAAACTATTATTATTCTGTATGTTCACTAAGTGGAATTTAACTAAAAACATTAAAAAAAAAACCAACAAAAAATTTACTGTTTTTTATGATTTTTACTTTGAAATAATTTCAAATATACAGAGAGTTACAGAGATAGTACAGAGAATTCTTGTAAAGCCTCCATAATATCTTATATAACCAAGAAATTAATATTGGCTACAATACCAACTAAACCACAGAACTTTGTTTGGTTTTCCCACTAATGCCTCTTTTCTGCTCCAGGATCCAATCCAGGACATCACATGCATTTAGCAGTATATTTTCACTATAGTTTTTCATGAATAATAGTAAGCAGCAGCAGCAGCAAGTAACTAAACCACAACAACCTGCTCCCTCTTCACATTTCCTCCTTTATTTCCTCCTTTATAAGAGAATCCTGGTAGCCATCAAGGGAGATCCCTCTTCTATGGCCCTCCCTAGCGGTGGCAGAGTAACTCCATGAGACGCTGAGTGATTCAGAAAAGAAAACCTGGGCAAATGCATCAGTGAAGTTAATCAGATGCAGTAACTGCTGATTGTATTAACGTAGCCTGGCCAAAAAAGAAGAAAAAACCCCAAAGAACTCTGCCTAGGAGCAGCACACTGTGACTACTGAGGGCTCGAAGACCGACTACCCAGGATCACAGCCTGGGCTACAGGTCCAAATTCCTTTATTCCGCATTTTAGTACTGAAGGACCCTACTCAGTTCAGCCTTAGCTCTTCCACTAAGCTTTCCACATGGATTCACCCAATAAACAGAGAATGTTCACTCTGACACCCATATCAACCCCCACACCTCCCAACTTTATGATGGCAAAACCACACAAAAGTAGATGTATGGGTCAGAAAAGGGAAGATGATACTCTGCAGCACATGTACATAAGAAGTTCTGGAGTGAATAAGTAATCTGAAAAAAAAATTATACAAACACTATATAAATTTGAGGGTTATTTTAAAATTTTACTCCCACTAAAATAAAGTAAAAGAAGGCTGAGGATTAACAACATTTTAGACATGATTTAACTTTATTTGATCTGCCAAATAGCACCACTCATTTTCCTCAAACTTTATGCTCTTAAGGAATAAATTCAAAGCTGCAATTCAAATTCTGAAGCAGCAGTCACCTATAGCTCTGCAGCAGTGAAAGTCCTCAGTTACCTTTTCATAGGCATACTGCTCCTGAAGCATCATGGGTAACCGCTCCAGAAATGCTCTCATGCAGGGGGCCACGTTTAATCCCAGAATACCCTGTTGTTTCAGTGCTGTCCTACAGGTTGCTAAAACGTGATTGGCGGCAGCCCATTCTGCTGTACAATTCACAACCAAAACATCCTGATGGAAAATGAATCATGCACATGATATGTTTAAGTAAAAGATAACAGAGAATTCTATCACTATTCATATCTGAAATTCCTTCCAGTTACTGCACTGAACACTTTTGCTTTTTGGACATTTTACGCTGTACCTTTAATACCTATGAACTTCAAAACATCCTAAATTTTGTCTACGTAAAAACAAGTGAATAAGAACCATAAAATTTGTGAGCTACCTTGCATTTTGCTGATTCTCCTTAAAGAGACATGTGAATTTGTTACTATGTCACAGGACTTGGAGGACAAGGTATCTAGAATATTTCAAATCCTGACGTGACACAGGGTAGCAGAGGAAGGAGTACTCTGCCTGCTGAGGGACACATCTGCCAAGAGAAGCAGCACTGCTCTGTGGCAAGTTACCACTGCTCTGGCTCTGATTCTATATAGTCTACTTCTAGGAGGACTGTTCATGCAGGTTTACAGCTCAATTTAAAAATCTTTAAACTAATAAAATGTAAATTAAAGTAGCACACTGGCTACTTCATTAAGGGTATAAAGAGCAAGACTGCAGGAGATAATGTGTCAGAATTAACTTCACAGCAGGGGGTACTATTGTTTTCTTGTTTTTGTGTTTTGTTAGGTGTTTTTTTTTTTTACTAGACTATTACATTTCAAAGCCAAGAAACATTCTGTATACTTGAGTTAAATGTCTTTGGTCCTCCTTTTTAGAAAAAATTCTTTTGAGACAGTTTACTGCTATCTCAAATTACGGCAGAAAGTAAAAATTCACTTAATAACTTCCAATGGAAAATAAGTTGTTCAATAATTAAACATTTTCACCAAAGTCTAGGGTATAGCAAGAAGAGTACTAGATTATAAATCAGGAGGCCTGGGTTCTAGTTTTCCTTCTGTCACTAAAGAGTTATATTATCCTGGGCAGGTAATAATCTCTCTGGATATCAGTTTTCTCCTCTTTTACGTAAAGCAGGCTGCTTAAACTACAATTCTAGGGTACCTTATAAAGGTTCCCTAGAATTTAACATAATTGCAAAATTACCTTTGATCTATTTGAGCAAGCAGCTACCCCGACATCTGGAATCCATACCGTGGTCTGGATAGCTCCAGAGCCTATGACAACAGTTTGCAAGACAGAGCCATCCTAAAAAGAGATGTATTTATATCAGTATATATCAATTAACCTTAGTCTTTAGTTATTTATTTTTTAAAGATTTACTTATTTTGAGAGAGAGAGAGTACGTGCACAAGAGCAAGTGAGAGGGGTGGGTAGAGGCAAGAACAAGGGGAGAAGGAGAGGGAGAGAACCCCAGACTCCCCACTGAGCACAGAGCCGGCTCAGGGCTCAATCCCAGGACCCCGAGATCATGACCTGAACCAAAAGAAAGTCGGACGCTTAACCCACTGAGCCAACCAGGCGCCCCAGTCCTTATTTACATTTTAAATTTATACTTTACGTTTACAAAAACATATTCTAAAATCTACACCAGCTAAATTTAGCAATGTCCAATTACATAGCTACTATCCAGTTTTCCAGGGTCCTTTCCTAGATGACTCTGAAACTCTATCAGTAAGAAAAAGTAAAGGGTGGAGAATTTTGAAAAGAGTTTCTTCAGCATCCAAGATATTAGTACACAAAATTCCTAAGATTAAGAATCCTAAGATTAGTTGAGTTAAATTTTATCACATATAAATTAATGTATAAGCATTCTTAAGATAAAAATAACATCTATATTCTTACCCTGAGAGACCAAATATTCATGAGCCCACCCAGTCCACCAGACACGAGGGCCAAGCCATCAGAACTAAAGGCAACAGTCCGGACAGGGGTGATGTGTCCCCGCAGCTGATAAACACACTTGGCTCCAGTAGATTTCCTATATCCATCCTGCAATTCATTTTTATTTTTAACACATATTGAAATTAAAACAAATCTACAGATTCAAGATTTAGAATTCATTCTTGAAAATTTTGTATTTTATAATTTAGTATAAAATTGGGGAGGAGGGAAAGACAACACTCTTCTAAGGTTTAGCTTGAGAAAATAAAATATCAACCTGGTTCTCCTTTGTTCCTTTGAAGCTGAGTTTTACCTTTCTTTGAACACTTTCAAGTGAACTTCCTATTCTTCAAACTAGCAGAAATTACATTTCTTTTTAATTTTCCTCAGAAAAATTATTCCTCAGAATTATTATTTTAATTATTCCTCAGAAAAATTCTAACTTTTGCTTTTTAACGAGTGCTTTGATTTTTAAATTTAGCTTTATGTAATTTCATATTTAGCTCCTAAAATTCATGAACTGCACATGTTAGTTCTCTATTAACTAGGTACTTCCTTTTGTTGGGCGATGGCTATCTGCTACATGGTGTCTATTTTATGTTTACTGTGCAGGTTTTAGAAGTGAAATAGGTAAGGCCTGTCCAAAGGGCTACTCTCTAGCACAAACAGCAAATCAGATTAATCTCTAGTGCTTCCACCTCCACTTCTGTGATATTTTCCTTCCATCAGTGAGCTGTTTACTTCTTCCTCATCACCCCTTTCTCCCTCTCTTAAGCTCCCTTTTCCTTCTAGTTATGATGGAGTATAATACCACATGTATTTATTTACCCAAAGTGACATAAGGTGTATTTCTTCCAGGAGTATTTGTATCATGAGCAAAGAAGAAAGCAACAGAGGGTGCAAACTGTTAGCTCAGGGAGGCCATTTGACTGGTCACCTGGTATTTTAAAGAATTTTAAGTCAGGTGCCAAGGTTTAATATTGGGAGATTTTACTTAAATCACTGAATTTTTTACTTCTATCAGAAAAAAATGAGACAGTCTGATAACAACAGTCTCATTTCTGGAGGGTGACAAGTCTGTAGCAGCTGTGTCCTTTATAGGAAGCATGCATGCTTCTAGGTTTTATTTGTTTTTACCCTCTAAACACTTCCAACTCCCAGCTTCTAGATGTCCCGGTAAGCATCTATCTGAATTTGTAACCTCTATTTAAGGTAAAGGAATTATTCTTCACAGATGGAACTCTGGTATCAGCAGGAAGTACTTTGGTTGGACAGGGGTGCTCCTGCGGTGATATTTCATTGTACCGAAGACTTAATAGGACTTTTCTATCTGTAGTGTCCAATATATCCAGTACCATAAATGATCACCGCTCAATATTTCTTGAATATCTCACTTTAATAAGCAAACATGCTTTCCTGACTTTAAAAATTAAAGCTAATTCAGAAAACACACAACGTATAACAATTATTCATGTTTCCCTAATGGACCTTGCCCTTTTGGATACTATGCATTGAGTATCTCAGTAATCAATGGAGGATTACTTTGATAACCTACACCATCTACGGTTTCAGATAAGGTTTTCAAAAGCACTAGAACATTTACCTGGCAACTGGACTCCTGGTCCCACCATCCTTCTGAACTAGTCACACTGGTCTGTGTGATATCTTGCGGAATACGCCAAACACACACTAAGCCACTCTGACAGCCACTTAAAAAAAAAATTGATCACATAAAGCCAAAACATGTCAATATGCAGAAGTAAACATATTTTCAAATAGCAATTAAGACCTGATAAAACTATAACAATATTATTTTTTAAATTATTTATAATAGGCATGCTATAATCTTTTACAAGAAATACAAACAGAATCAATATTCTAGTAACATCACAACTAGTTAAGGAGATAGCCTAGCAAGGTTCACATTGGAAAACTGTTCTTTATTTGTCCAAAATGATCTTACAGTATTACACATTAGAAGACTAGTAAACAGGCAATAAGCCATTTAAGACTACGGAGAAGCCATATTTAATACAAATAACAGTCTATGCTAATATAAAAATTAAGATACACACACACACACACACAAATTACAACATACGTAGCCATCAGTAAATGCAGTTTGGATCCTTTCCCTGGGAGGCTGCACCAAGCGATGCCATTTACAATAGATGGATGGCAGAGTGAATGTAGACAACGCCAGCATCCTGAAATAGGTCCCCAGAGTTTCACATTTTCTTCTTTGGCACATGTCATAAGAATATGACCTGTTGGGTCCCACTTCATACTAACAAGAGTATCCTTAAAATGGTAAGATGAGAAAAAAATCATGGTAATGCTTCCTTCACAAATACTTTAAACTCAGTAATTTATGACCTATAGTTCCATTATTCAATTATTTTGAAATCAACATTTTATGCATTTAGGATATTGTTATATCATCCCAATCACTAGACTAACTCACCCTGCAATATAGTCTGCATTACATATATTTGCTACAAAGTTCAGTAAATGTTAGTTGAATAAATGAATTATGAAATTCTGATTCAGAAGGAATATTCATCTTTCATTAGCATTTTTAAGTTATTTTTATTGACTTGTAATCATTAAAATATGAAAAGAAACTTAAAAGAGGTACCCCTCATAATAAAATAGTATTATGAGAATCTAAGACATACTGTGTGTTTATACAGTTGTCATCATTGTGTTCTTCTGACACTTTTTTATTTTTACCCCCCTTCACACCTTCCAACTCCTGGCTTCATCCACTAATACTACTTGCCTAGATAGCCCTGTAAGCATTAGAACCAGCAACCTCATTTTAAGGTAAAGGAATCGTTCTTCATAGATGGAATTTCTAGCATTTGAGGGGGTGGTTCCTATTTCACTGTTTTGGTTTTACTTCTTTCTTGGCTTGATAGCTTTCTTACACAGACTTTTCCATGCATATGCATGGTCCAAAGACTTTGTTAACAATAGAATGTCAAATGACGTAAAACAGTTTTAAAAAACTAGTACGAAGCAATACTACATAATAAAAAACAAGAAAAAATAACCATCTGGTAAAGATGCTTTACCTTATGTGCATCAATTAGAACAATGCCTCCTTTCTCAAGTGGTTCCTTTGTTCCCAGTAACAACTTTCCATCAAAATATCCCACTGCAAATGGTCTATCTTCACTGAACCAAGCAATGCAAGTTACAGACACTAATGTGATAAAAACAAAATTTTAAAAAGAAAAAAAGAAAATATAAGTGACTCCTTTGTCATTGTCTAACTTAAGACAGATTTTGCAACAATTATATGCTACCACAACCACTGCAAGTAAGTTTCCAAATCTTTAATGAATTTATTAGATAAAAGGCAGGCTAAGAGCAGGGATTCTGTATAATGCATTTTAAAAGTGTTATTTATTTATTTATTTATTTAAAAAGATTTTATTTATTTATTGACAGAAAGACAGCACGAGCACATGCACAATCAGGGGGAGCAGCAGGCAGAGGGAGAGTGAGAAGCAGACACCCTGCTGAGCAGGAAGCCAGATGCGGGGCTCGAATCCAGGACCCTGGAGATCATGACCTGAGCTGAAGGCAGACACTTAACCAACTGAGCCACACAGGTGCCCCTAAAAGTGTTACTTATAAATGATAAGGACTACCCTCATTTTTAATCTTTCATTTTTTTTCAGGTGATTATTGAAAAATTAAATTTCCTCCCTGATTCCAAGTTAATGTACTGGTTTCTTTCCTTTTGGACCAGAATCTACCATGAAACTGAGAAATGAAATAACCTAAGTCATAGAAAGAAAATTACCTGTCCCTTCTTTTGGTTAATATTCCCTACTCAGTGTGTTTCCATATTCTACCATACATGTCCCATTTCTAACAATCTATACTCATATTTGTTCTTTAAGTACATATAACCCTGGAAGGCTGTAAGAGAGGTAAAAAAGCGGTGTTTCTCTGTGGGAGCAGAATGGGGACATGGGAACTGAGTAGGTGGGAAAAGACTTTTCACTGTTAATCTTTTTAAACTTTAAAATTTTTCAACTCCATGAAAGCATTACTGATTTAAAAAAACTAAATTAAAACAAAAGAAAAAAAACCTTGTTATATTCTGCTAACAGAATACCATGTGGACGCCTGGGTGGCTCAGTGGGTTAAAGCCTCTGCCTTCAGCTCAGGTCATGATCTCAGGGTCCTGGGATCGAGGTCCACATCGGGCTCCCTGCTCACTGGGGAGCCTGCTTCCTCCTCTCTCTCTGCCTGCCTCTCTGCCTACTTGTGATNGTCAAAATAAAAAAAAAAAAAAAAAAAAAAAGAATACCATGTTAAGCTAGGACTGTTATGTGTGAAATGCTCCACTCCCCCAAAACAACTATGTAGTAAGATAGGCCTATGCATCCAAAGGGAACACAGAAGAAACAGAGTAGACTTCCTCCTATCTTTTGTCACACCAGGAACGTCTCTCCTCCTCCTCCCATTTCCTCAATTTCACCTCTACCAATGAGTATAACTTTTTTCTCTTGGACATTTCTAACTTTCAAGGGAGACCTGGAGCCCTACTCTAAGTGTTCAGATACTTACACAAAGGATGAATGACAAATATAATACTATTAGATCTCATTTTGGCAGAGATATATTATAGGTGTTGGAAGAGAAATATCTTTCAACTTTGTAACTAATTAAAATGAAATACCAACCAGACAATTTAGAGAACAAAGCCAAAAGTAATATTCACTTAGTATATTTAAAAGCAAGTGCCAAAAAAATTAAGTTTTCTTGATTGGGGGAATATATTCTCAGTCAGACACAAGTCCAGTCATTTACCATCCTTTCGATAGCAATGCTCCAATTCTCGGCGGTGCATGGTGGATACATCAACAACTTCAATCAGTCCTAGAGATCCATCCATTCGTCCCACCAATAATAATTCTGGAGACTCTCCTGACCAGGCTGTAGCTGGACCCTCCTCTGGCCAAGCCAGGGCAGATACCCAATGAGGCTGAATATCTACTAATCCTTTTCCTCCTAAAGAGAGAAAAAATGTTAATAGTTGTTACTTATTTATCAAAAACATAATACAAAAATAACTACTACTTAATTCTAATAGTACACTCAAGGCAGTCCCCAATTTCCTAATAGCCTAAGAATGAATACAACTACAAGGCAGGATCCTTCATTTATATACTCCACATGATTATCATATTCAGAGGCTTTTCTATAACTACTAATGGGACAAAAATGACAGCTTTATTAAAGAGGGAGTAAAGGAAAATATTTAGTGTAGAAATGTCATATGCTTAAGTTCTTTCCTATAATTACTGAAAATCAAACATAAGAAATTTCCCTACAGTAAAGGCTAGCTGCTTCTTCCAATATGTGAAACAGAACAACCACTCTTTAAATATGCAAGAATAAACAAAAATATGGGTAAGCCCAAGATTACAATAAAGATTTTTACTTTTCAGAGACATGGTATTAGAAATTGACAAGAGTCTGTACTTGTGAAATGGACAATTTAAATAGAAATATTTCAAGTGATTCAAAAGAATCTATCACTAAAAATTCATAGCTCAAATCCTATTCTGAATACTTACACTAGTACATGAAAAGAATTTTTAGTTTATAGCTACCAGATTAGTCGAAACTCTTAGAAAGAAAAGTTAGGAAATGACCATATCCTCTTTAATTAATTCAGTTTTAAAAAGACTTTATTTGAGAGACAGCATGAGACAGGGGGAGATAGAGGGAGAGGGAGAAGTAGAAGCAGATGCCCCGCTGGGCAGTGAGCTCTCAGTGAGGCTCCCCCCAGGACCCTGGAATCATGACATGAGCTGAAGGCAGATGCTTAACTGACTGAGCCACCCAGGCTCCCATCATCCTCTTTAATTTAAACCATAATATGCATACATCTACACAGCTGATGAACAGACTGTGAGTTTCCAGGTGAAAGGAAGCCACTGTCTGGACTCAGAAAGCTAAAAAAAGGCTTAAAAAGTATCTTTAGTATTTTGCTAGTATTGGCATGACTCTTACCATTAACTTGCCAAATATTCACCATCTTTTCCAAGGCCCCAGCTAGGTATTTGCCACTGATACTCCAGGAAACAGGAGAGAAACTTGGATCACTGGGTGACCCCAGGCTTTCCTCAGCATCTCCTTCTCTAGAATGTAAGAGACATATATGTAATTCTAATCTTCATCATCCAAAAAATATGCTAAACCCCATATCTTAAAATAAAGATTTGGTATGGACTAGAGTACATAATACAGGTTTTACATTTCGAAAGCCTGGCTAGCAGCATTTGACAATTACATATTCACTAGTGTTTATCACGATGTTAAATTATAAAAGAATGATACTTAGTCTACTCATTTAATGTAGTGCCTACTTTGTCAACAAAGACATTCTGATTCTGCATGGGTTGTATATCTGGTTACTAATTCAGAGCATATTGACTCATTTCCCTAATCTCTAGGGACGTTCTCAGAAAAGGAATACCTATAGCTACCTATAAAACTATAAAGCTGTACATTCTGCTATAGAAGAAATATCATTAATTTAATTTCTAAATAATCCTTGAAGAATGATGGAAAATTAGGCTACTGTTTTACAGAATTTAACATTTATAATGCTAGTACAGTAGACCTTGATTTAATTCTGAGTAAGTCCAGATATTGATAGTTAAAATTTTTATTTTCTTAATTACCGTCCTGAAAATTTAAAAACATGCTGGAGATGTAGTAAGACCATTATATAAGAAAAACTGTAAAAAATTTAGTGACAATTTGACTATGTCAACACAACCAAAATGAAGCATGTCAGGATGCTCTTATTTTAAATGTTACACATGAGAGCTGATGTTGGCACTCACAATCTGTTGAATACGCAGGTTTGTTGCAGTGAATACTGCTTCTTGGTAACATTCCATACCCGGATAGTACCATCATTGCCACTTGTAGCTAAGAGTCCTTTTTTATTACACCAAACACAAGTCATTACCTAGAAAAGTTGAAAAAGTCCAACAATTTTTTATTAAGTTTTTAATTTTAATTCCAGTACAGTTAACATAGAGTGCTATATTAGTTTCCAATGTACAATAAAGCAATTCAACAATTCTGTACATTACTCAGTGCTCAGCATGGTAAGTATACTCTTAATCCCCATCACCTATTTCACTCATTACCTATCCACCTCCCCTCTGGAACCCTCTGTCTGTTCTCTGTATTAAGAGTCTGTTTTTGGCCTCTTTCTTATTCCTTTGTTCATTTGTTTTGTTTCTTAAATTCCACATAGGAGTGAAATCAAGGTATTTGTCTTTCTCTAATTTATTCACTTAGCATTATACTCTCTAGCTCCATCCACGTTGTTGCAAATGGCAAGATTCATTTAGAAAAAGTCCAACAATTTTAAGCAAGTTTTGATTCAAATGACTGTCATTCTCTACCAAATCTAAAAAAAAAAAAAATCTACAGGGAAATTGTAAAAGAAAAACATTCATGTTATAACGTAAAATACATAGTCTCACTGTTTTCTAACTGGCTTGTAAACATACAACTATTTGTGTGGCTTTAATTTGTATGCCCAAACTCATTTGAGTTATTGGAGACAGTACTAGAATCTTTACTAAACATGTTTATTTAATTCAATAAAGTATAAATATTTCAACATATTTATGTGTTCTACGAAATAAACTGTACAGATTAAGAAGTGACTTTTAAATTGGCAAATCATGGAGATCAGTCTTCATTTCCTAAACCACCCTTGTCAATGCTCTGGAGTCCAGTGAGTTAGATTAAAATAGCGAGGACAATTTCTCTTCCTTTTGCACAGACAAGCCCTCGTCTTTTGTAAGGCAATACTCTTGGTTTATTTCTCATCCCACATCTGATTTTTCTATTTGTATACTATTATGTCAACCCAACATATTGAGAAAGGAGAGCTTGTAACTACTAGACAAATATTGATAATTTTGTGTGTGAGAGAGTGAGGCTAAAATCTGAACTTTTAGCTCTTTGAGAAGGAAAGAAACTGTTTTATCTTACATAGGTGATTAACACACACAGGGCTCAAAATACATACTCTGTTCTGATGAGCCTCCAACTTGATAAAGGAGCATTTTCTGAGATCTCCTCCCATATCGGCGAGTGTTTGGGGAGTAGTTTGGTTGTCGCGGTCATGCGCAGCAAGAGTGCGCACAAGCTGCTGAGCAGCCCATTGCCTATGCTGTGAGGACAGCCTGGAGGAGAGGCAGCAGGCTGCCAGGGCATTAGCCAGCTCCAGAGGGCCTACAGCAGAAGGATCATAGGAAGGATGGGCATACAATTGGGCAGTTAAACCTGCTTAAACAAAACAATGAAATGATGCCCAGGTAAGAGCTGGTGGTAGTAAACAAAAAAAAATGGGTTAACCCATATCTTTTAAGAATTAGCACTTTTGCAAGCAATCATTTCACTAAGATATGCATACAAGGTAAAAAGCATTTATCTCATATCACATTCTATAATAAATCTGATTCATTGCAAATATACATTTAAATACATCAAACAGTCTTTGCTCTAAGGCCACACAGACCAAGAATGCAGCAGAAATGATTTTAAGGCCAGGGCAGAGGCAGTATGCCCTAAAAAGTAAGTTTGGCTTCTGCCGCTCAAAAGTGATCATAACAGCCAGTCAAGGGGCTGTGCTTATAGATCCAAAAGCCTATCTATCTCGGCCAAACGGTCCTGGTGAAGAGACCCGTAGACAATAGTGATTAAAGAATCCCTTCAAACTGTTATCATCTTATGACAAAGAGAAAAATAGCACTATCTTTATCTAGGTTTTATCAAGGAAACCTAACCAGAATTACTATCTATTGGTGATTCAAACCATATCTAATAGAATAGTCTAATCAAACCAAGACAGATTTGGTACATTTTTTAATATTTGTTTCCATGCACAATGAAAAAAGGATCCATGCACTTCTTTCATGATCTGAACTTAAGAAGTACACATAATGCTATGTAATTCATCATTTACAACTCTAAAACATGTTTTAAAAAGCATCAATCAAACTGGTTACAAGACTATATATTTAAATGGTAAATGGTATGAAACTTACCTTTTTTTTCAACTTCTGACTTATCATAGTTAGGTCTCAGTTTGGCCCCCTTGTCTGCTAGTAATGCCACAAGGGCCTGAGTTACAACAAAGTTTGGGGAGGTTACAAGCTTATTCTCTTCAGCAATTCCTCGGAGAAAGCTGGGTAGAAACTTTCGCTGAATTGGATCATCGACTGTGGTTAGGTTTACACCTGTTGCAGCAGAAATCAAGTTCTGAAGAGGCAATTGGAAGAAACAGATTTAGTTTTTACATATAATTTTGGAATAAAAAGATTCACCTCAAAAGGCTCTTTAAGAATTAGTCAGAAGTAAAGAACGCAACAAAACAAGAAAAGTAGTGAAAACCAGCTTACCTGTGTACACAACTGCACCAGAAGTTTTGCAGCACTAGGAGTGTTTGAAGCCAGACATCCCACTGCTGTGCTCAAGTAAGCCAGGCAAGAGATGGGCTTACTGGCCTTGCTGTGCCCACCTCGTGGGCGTTCTGAGGGGCTGGCCATGGCAGAAGGGCTGGTGGAGAGGCCAGCTCTCCCTGCTGCAGCCAAGCACATTAATCGAACCAGGGTTCGGATATCTGTCAGCCCCAGAGATTCAAGACCAGCAGCCAGGCTACAACTGGAACCACTGCCAGGAAAGAAACACACTTCAGATGGATAAGAAAACAGATTTCTGAAGGGACTATTTGGAGCCCCACATATCATAGCAAAATACCAACAACCAAAATAAAAGGCAAGCTGGAATATCACTAATCATATATATTCTAAGAGAAGTCAAAAAGTATTATGTAAGCCAAAAATGGTTACTGAAACTTTTAACATTTTCATATTTTATTTTAACTGAATATACTTGAAGTATAATTGAATTACCAAAATACAATATACAGGAAAGTTCACAAATTATGAATTTTCACAAGCTGGACAATCCCATGTAATCATTTCCCAGATCAAGAAACAGAACATTACCAGTACCTCAGAAGCCTGCATAAGCCCTTCTCAAGTCACTAGACCCTCAAAAGTAACAATATCAGCCTGATGATTCACAGACCTGTACCCCTTGGGCAAATAATAAAAATAAAATTAAAAAAAAAAAAGTAACAATATCATGGACTTTCGAAGTCATAAATCAGTTTTGCCTGTTTTGAACTTTATATAAATAAGATTAAAAAGTCTGTATTCTTTTGTGTCTGGCTTCTTCTGTTCAACATTATGCTTGTAAGACTCATCCTCATTGTTGCTTTATAGTAGCAGATACTCATCTTCACTTATATATTAATAAAATCTACTACAATTCATTTATCCATACTGATGACAATTAGGTGGTTTCCAGCACAGGGCTACTATGAACAGCACTGCCATGAATGTTCTCGCTTATGTCTTCGGGTACACATATATAAGCATTTCTGTTGAATATATACCCAGAAGTAGCTTTCTAGGTCATAGAATATGTTAATACACACCTTTGGCTGGTACTATTGAAGAGTTTTTCAAAGTAGCTGTACCAATTTACTTTCTCACTGGCAGTGTATGAGAATTCTAGGTGTTGCATATCCTCCTGCTCACATTTCCCTCCCAGTCTTTTAAATTTTAGGCATTCTAGTGGGTGTGTATTAATTAGTATCTTGTTGGGCTTTCGTTTTCATTTCTCTGAAGACTATTGAGGTCAACCACCTCATTTTCCATGTTCACTGGCCATTTGGAGATCCTCCCATATTATTTTGCATTTTCCCCATTTTTTAGGTTGTCTCTTTTTCTTGTGGATTAATAGGAATCCTTTACATATTCTATTGGCTATATACAATGTTAATACTTCTCCCATTCAGTGGCTTGTTTTTTCTACTTTTTTACTTGACTTTTGCTAAACAGAAGTTCTTTTTTAATGTAGTTCAATTTATCAGTCTTTTTCTTTATGATGAAAGCTTTTTGTGACTTGCTTAAGAAATATCTGCTTATCCCAAGATCAAGAATCAATTCTTCTGGGGCACCTGGGTGACTCAGTCATAGGCATCTGCCTTCGGCTTGGGTCACGATCCCAGGGTCCTGAGATCGAGCCCCTCATCAGGGTCCCTGCTCAGCAGGAAGTCTGCTTCTCCCTCTCCCATTCCCTTGTATTTCCTCTCTTGCTGTCTCTCTCTGTCAAATAAATAAAATCTTAAAAAAAAAAAAAAAGAATCAATTCTTCCTACTTGTAAAAACATTAGTGGTTTATCTTTCGCATTTAGGTCTAAGGGCCACTTGGAAATATTTGTTTTATTTAGTGTGTGGTTGGAGCCAAGACTTCACTTTTTCCTATGTGAATAAACCATCTGACCTTGCCCAAGCTATTGAAAAGACATCAATTCCTCATTGTTCTGCAGTGTAAACACAGTCATAAATCAAACCATAAATCATGTGTTTATCTACATGTGTGGGTTAGTATCTAAACTCTCTGCTCTTCCTCTCTCCAAACTACCTACTTTTTTTAAAGGTTTTATTTATTTATTTATTTATTTGACACAGAGAGAGAGATCACAAGTAGGCAGGCAGGCAGAGAGAGAGGGAGAAGCAGGCTCCGTGCTGAGCAGAGAGCCCAATGTAGGCCTCGATCCCAGGACCCTGAGATCATGACCTGAGCCGAAGACAGAGGCTTTAACCCACTGAGCCACCCAGGCGCCCCAAACTACCTATTCTTGAACCAATACCAGAGTCTCCTCTAAATTTTGAGTTTTTATTTCAAGGTCCTTCCATCTTCACTGATTTACAGTTATATACCTTTGCTTAACCGTTTCTTAAATGGATGTCTTTTAGGTATTCTTTGCTCTCTTCCTTTTTTATATAACATTTCACAATATGAACATGGCAGGAGGAATCTCTGTGATGGAATCTGCAGGTTTGGTTTTTTTTTTTAAGATTTTATTTATTTATATGACAGAGAGAGAGAGATCATAAGTAGGCAGAGAGGCAGGCAGAGAGAGAGGAGGAAGCAGGCTCCCTGCTGAGCAGAGAGCCTGATGCAGGCCCTGATCCCAGGACCCTGAGATCATGACCTGAGCTGAAGGCAGAGGCTTTAACCCACTGAGCCACCCAGGCGCCCTGGAATCTGCAGGTTGAAGTAGCTACACAGTTGGTCAATTTTGCAGAAAAATTCATCCAACCTTTTATTTTTATCTTGCAGCAAATGGCCTGATAGCCTTAGTTTCCCATTTCAGATAAGAGCTATGTGTTCACTGACTGAATGAATAAAAATGACACCTACATCTAACTTCTTTCATTCAACAGTAGATATCTGAGGTTCTAAAAATTCTATCTCATCCAGTATCAGACTCCTGTCTAATATATACTAGAAACTAACAGCATCATTTGACACAAAATAATACTCACCTGACTGAGAGAAGAGACAGAGCTCTCATTACCATGGTTCTTGCCAGAAGAACCTGAGCAGCAGCAGTCACTCTCCTTAAAGCCACCACCCGGTCGTGAGGGTTTGCTAAAGCAGCTGCCTGCTCACCTAGTGTTATTCTTCCAGAGGAACTCTTTTCTACAGACCCATGGCAACCTGAAAAACATATCCAGACTACTGAAAATTTTTCCCATTCTACCTAGGTTTCTGCAAGGAAACACAGCAAACCAATGTGTTTTGTTCATCTGACTTAGTTACACAGAAAATTCCCTGGGAGAAATAAATATTTCTAAGGCAATAATCTATTATCTATGTTTCTTAAAGTGTTTTGGTTTCATTCATTTTGCTCATATATCATTTCTACTGATACTAACAAATAAAAGAAAGATACAGTTTTTAAAATATGCTTTGAGTACAAGAGAAAGGGCTGAATCATCAATACTAATCTTTACTTTGTATTCCTGATAGCAAAAGTTACCAATACCCTCTCTTTTTAGTCAGTTCCAGGATCCCCTTATCACAATGTCAAAAAAATTATGGTCACATTTTATAATCTTTTATCACTTTAATATTTCATAAAAATAAAAAATTAAAAATACTAAATGATACCTTCAAAATGTGAAAACAGCTGACTAAAGACACTTGATGGAGTAGAACAATGTTGTGTTATTATTTACCACCTAACCTAAGAAACAAATTAATATAGACTCTATAAAATCCACGCCAATTAGCATTTCAGTTTACCTATTTGCATCAGAGTCTCTTCCATACTGTTGGTAGCAGTTACCATTGCTACCGATGCTCCCAAGGGATCACTGTCAGGGAACTGAACTGGTTCTGGTACAATGCGTCGGTCATTTAAACCAAGTGGTCCAGCAAGTAATTCAAATTCTTCTTCACCCGTTAGCTTTTCATCTTCATCAACATCCAACATGTCCCAGTCTTCTGGAATTTAAATAAATAAATGTATTATATGTGAATATAAACATGACATAACTCTACTGGCAATGGTTATTGTGAGGTGTGTCTAAAATGCAGATGGACGGAGAGCCCAGGGCCCACAAAATGAACTATGGTACTGTCTCCTGGTGACCCAGCCAAACTGCACTCCTGAGGCATAGTGAGAGTCTAAGGGAAAAGGAGTCAGAGCAGTCAAACCCACTTAAAGCAATAGCAAATGTTACAGCTGGTAATGGAGGTTTCAACTAATAAAAGTTATTGTCATGGGTCAACAGACTTCTTAACCCTGTCCATAATCATTAGACAATTAGTTATTTCAAGGAAATGAATGCTCCAGAGAAATTCATGCTCTCTTCAATTTTTTTTTACTTTTCTCAATCAGAGAAAACATCTGAAAAAAAAATATGCCA
Source organism: Ailurus styani (assembly GCA_002007465.1). Classification (NCBI taxonomy): domain Eukaryota; kingdom Metazoa; phylum Chordata; class Mammalia; order Carnivora; family Ailuridae; genus Ailurus; species Ailurus styani. The sequence continues at coordinate 6,397,683 of LNAC01000018.1, read as the reverse complement.
TACAGAAATTAATATTCTATGGTCAAGCTAGTATTTGAATCCAGGTCCTTTTCCTTTGGTTTTAAGAACTAGGGCTGTTGCTTTCAAACTGCCTTGAGTTTTTTAGAGAAAGTTTTGAGTTAACATGTACCTAAATACAAACACATACACAAAAAGGTAAATTTTAGTAACAGATGTTAAGCAGAAGGCATATATAAAAATTTATGAACATGTAAAATAAAGAAGCTCTCAAAATAACTACCTTCATACACACTGTCCTGCTTGCCAATTAGATCTGGAGCTTGTCCCTTGTACCTGCACCAAACATGAAGAACATTGTATTTTTATACAAAACAGTTAGTATCCAAAAATGCAAATTAAGGCATTAGAATATTTTAAAAGGTCATTAATAAAGCAACATAAAATAAAAGTGTTTCATGTTATGTGCTAATAAAAACTACGGTATGTAGGTACATGCAGGCTTACAAAAATTAATAACTATTTTACCAAAGTACTGGGGAAGTTTCTGGGTCACCTACAACAACTCTTAATCAAAACCTATTCTAGAACGCCGTAAAGACTTTAATCGTTGACAATAAGGGCAAAAACCCTACTCACTACATATGAACTGCTACTCAAGGATAAAAAGAAGTAATGTTTTCATGGAAGTTCATTTAATCTAAACTCTATTTTTTCATCAATAAAAAGATCTTAATTAAGAGGTCAAAAACAGGGTAAAAAACATCAATGAGAAAAACTGACCATAAGGTCCTAAAGGTTAAGGCAAGAGTCCTGCCCAGAACTTGCCAACAAGTCAAAGGTTAACAGACTCCAACTCCAATGAAGAATCTGCTGCCATGCCACTGTTTCTAAGCTACAGGCTCCCAGCTCTGGCAAAACATGAATTCCTCAACTTCTTCCACCCTTCCAGCCCCCAATTCAGCAATCATGGGACTTAGGGAAACTCCTCACATTAAAAAAAGCTGTAATTCCCATGTCTTGATGAGAGATACTTTATACTCTTCATTCAGAGGATTTGGATATCTATACAATTTCAAGGTACCTTTCAGAACTTGTTGTCTTGGATTTGGTCTTCAGGGCTAAGTACTTCTCCCTGCAGCTGCCACAGAGCAGGTAGTATGGATTTCCACTCCCACATTCACCACCAAACCAGCCATCCACATAGGAGCCATTGCTGCGGTAGCCCTGGCGGTTTGCACTACGCCCACAGCCAGGGTGATTTCTCTTCATGTGCTGATTGAAACTGACGACGCTGCATTCACACAGTTCACACACCACCACTTCTTCCCTGTCTTCAGACTCACAAACATGCTGCACAAAATTTCATATCAAATTATTAGTCAATTTAACATAAAATTAAGAAGAGGAAGATACATATTTATATACTAATGACTTTGTTTACATATGCCGGAGTATTTGCAGGATATACATTAATGTTACATAACAAATTTCTTTCAAATCAGAATTTAGATCTCACGATCTGAAGCTGTGCTTTGCCCTTTCTCAATCTATTAAGTTATAATTAAGGTAACTCACTATCCTACTGAGAGGATCTAATAAAAGTGACAATTAGCCCTATCTCAAATGATTTTTTAAAAAATCCTAATAAAGTTACTTTTGATCTGGCCATAACATGCATATCTTTTATCTGAATTTCTAAAAAGTCATTTGGATTCACTTATCTTATTAACTTAATACAGTAGATGCTCTTTTCTATAGGACTTAAACCTGTGAAGTTTTCAGTCTCCCTGCTACAAAAGCATAATGCCTAACAATGAAAACATACAAACCCACCAGGTACCCTGGCCCTGGATGGAGGTAGTTACAAGACCTAGGGGGCACTGGTTGTTAGAATGAGGCATTATAGTGATTAAATGGAACCTATGAAGGAGAAGAGCATGCATTCAGATAGCAAGGTGAGCACAGCAGCCATGTTCTATACCCAGCAGAGCTGATTAGGACCTGACGCCTATTTTGTAATCTATCTTTGATATTATAAGCAAATATTGCCATTATATGGCTTTATTCATCTAATCTGGGGAGAGAAATCACACAAAGAAAGCAAGAGAGACTTTTTTATTAGTTTGTTGGTATCAGAGTAACATCAAGCATTAGAGCCCCAAACTTTAGGATGAGAAATAAGACTTTTCAGAGTGTAACAACTCTAGGCAAGGCTGTTGTTAGTAAGCTATATGAACAGGAGGGCAGGAAAATAAGTCAGAGCAGCCCCCGCTGCAATCACACACACCCAGGTAGGCCAATCCAGTACCTCTGGGATCCACATTCCCAGAATATCATTGTCACTGGTCAGGTCTTGTCCAAACATAGCTTCCATCGCTTCATCATCAAGATCAATTTCCAATTCCTCATCTAAATTAAAGTCATACAGCGCCCCTGGGTCTTGCTGCAAAGATATTCCTTCTCTCCGACTTTGATTCCTGTGGGCCTGCACAGAGCGGTATAACCCCGCTCAGAACAAAAAAAAAAGGTATTTTATTTGCATGTATAAAGTAATTCTGATATTTCGCCAGTTCTTAACTGCCATACATGCAGGTAAGATCCTAGCTCAGCTAATATACTGGATTCCAGACCATAAACATAAAATTTTATCAATCACATGTTTTTCCTCTTCTGTAAAATTGAGTAATGACACTCCTAACTCACAGGGCTGTTAATAGGTTTAAATAAAATAATCCATGTAAAATACTTCATAATGCAATAAAGAAAAATACTCAATAAATATGGGCCATTATTCTTTTAGGTTTTTTTTTAATCAGTCCCTTTCACTATATATTAATTACACATCCTGTATTTTCTAGCTCAGTCTCAACTTCTCTGTTATCATAAATTCCTGAAAAATTATTTATGTTTTAATAGCTCAAAGATCAAATGCTATTTTAACAAATCACATATCCTAGTTTTTAGTTTGGAAAATATGTTCCCCTATAAAAATTACTTGACATGTCTAGAGCACAATCCTGAAAGTATTTTACTAAAGTAATAATGGAATTTATTTTATCTAAGGCCTTACCTAGCAGTTTAGCCCTAAGGCCCAGAGTACATCAGAAAAGTGAGTGCCTACTTTGGCACAGTGCTCTTTTCAGTTCTTTCTCACTATTAATGTTAAATTTTAAACATGCATCTTCACTTCTTAAAGTATAAAGTGCTTGACGGCAGAGAGCACATTTATGAAAACTCTCAGGATCTATAAGTAACCAGTATAGACTTTTGTACCCAGAGGAAGCTTAAAAATAAATCTATGAATGTATGCTCTGATTTCAATGCAAAATTATGTAAATAGATAGTAAAATGCAAATAGCTACTCTGTTAATATGGAGAAACTGAGTACTTAGTATCATCAGTTTAAATCTTCTTTAATGTTGCTTTCACACTGACTTTAAAATATAAATAAACTATATGACTTTTACCAACAGAAGATGTGAAACATATTAATTACCTGCTCGTGCTAGCAATGTGCGAGCAGCTAAATCAAACTTGTGCCTTCTTGTTACTGCTGAGCGACCCCTAGCTGGTGGTCCACTTCCAGAAGCTGCATTCTCTGTATGGTCCAGATTATCAGGGCTACAAGTGCAAATTAGAAAGCAACATAAATTTTTAAGAACCACCATAAATGGAAAGCAGAGGCACAAGCTCACTTTTGGTATTGCGGTTTCCTCCAAACAGTACCAAGAATAAAATATATTTACAATAAAAGTGAAACATATCTTGTTCTTGGTAAAGTTCCTAAATTATAAATATGTCATATTGCCCTAAGCAGTAATTTTATCTATTTTTTTTAATTTTATTTATTTTTTAAGTAGGCTGTATGCCCAACATAAAACTTGAACTCATGACCCCAACATCAAGAGCTGCATGCTCCACTGATTAAGCCAGCCAGGCGCCCCTATCTAATTTTGAATTATGCCAATAAGGAAATGATGCTTAATCCATGTTCAAATCCAAATGAGATCAATGGTCTTAACTAAGTTCTAAATGATTAAATATGTAAATTTTGAAATGACTGAGATTCCTTGCCTATGAGAAACATATTTCAAAATAAGTTATGAAAATATCCATTAAGCTTGTAAGAAAAAATCTGCATATTACAGAAGACACAAGCCTTGTTAACCAAAGGATTTCATGAGCTACAAAGAGAAATGAAGACTTAAAGTCATAAGAAGTACTAATGCAGGAAGATTTTAGGAAAAAGTATATTTTATTACATCTCATCTCAGGCTATGCATTATCACATTATCTTTTTATAATTAAAAAAATGGTGTATTGTACTAGATATTAAAAACTAAAGAAGAGATGAAGATATAAAGCTATATTAAGATTTAAAAGTCCAGAGGCACCTGGGTGGCTCAGTGGGTTAAGCCTCTGCCTTCAGCTCAGGTCATGATCTCAGGGTCCTAGGATCAAGCCCCACATCGGGCTCTCTGCTCAGTGGAGAG
>LNAC01000018.1:6250482-6393119 GCA_002007465.1 Ailurus styani | reverse complement strand
AGTCTCTGCCTGCCTCTCTGCCTACTTGTGATCTCTCTCTCTCTCTCTCTGTCAAATAAATAAATAAAAATTCTTAAAAAAAAAAAAGATTGAAAAGTCCACTTCTATATGCATTAAGTCAATTTCCAATATTAAAATGAACATTCTATATCACTTATAGGAGATAAAATTATTTTATCAGAATGCTTATTTTGTTTCAGAAAAAAGTTTTTTTCAGTTTCCTCTTTTCAGCTTAATTTTGTATAAAAATTATTTCCTCTTTTCCATGAAAACATCTGTTCAAATCAAAACTTGTGATGTCATTTTTACCCTTCACAGCAACATAAACTTGTAACTGAAATATCCACCTTCTATCACTAGTTATCAACTTTACACACCATTAGAAGCATCTATAAAGGGGAATAAATGGGGCACTTGGAAGTATCATTTAAACCACATAAAACAGAAATATGGAAATTGGAATCTCACCTTTCACTAAAGCCTTCTTCCATTTCAGCAGCATCAGCTGATGGGATGTCTCCTGGTGACTGCAAATAACAGGGGTCATTTGACTTCCCCCCACTGCCTAGGACTGCTGCTCCGTGCCTTGAGTCTGCTGTGCTGCCCGACTGGGGCTCCTCCTCATCCTCATGCCCAGGGTGCTCTATCATCCACATGGCAAGGACAGTGATGTTTTGGGCATCAGCCTCTCCTCGAGCACCTGAAAAGTTGAAAAAGAAAAGTATGTCTGCCTTTGGCTTGGGTCATGATCCCAGGGTCCTGGGATTGAGTCCTGCATTGGGCTCCCTGCTCAGCGGGAAGCCTGCTTCTTCCTCTCCTATGCCCTCTGCTTGTGTTCTCTCTCTCGCTGTGTCTCTCTCTGTCAAATAAATAAATAAAATCTTAAAAAAAAAAAAGAAAAAATATGATACTGATTCGGGGCAACACAATTAGTTATTCATGGTATCAGTTAAGCAGTGTCTGCTATGATGCCACTATAACTAAATTGGGTGTTAAAAAATTTCACGGTCTCTTAAAAAATATATCACCCTCAATAATACCAGGCTTCTCATATCCACATATACAGATATGTAAAAACGTATCCTACCTGTGGCTTCCATGGCTTTGGCAATCTGCCGGAGAGAGAACCCCATTTCCAGCAAGGGTACTGCAATTGCTGGAGGAGGAGGTGAAGTTGAAAGTCTACTGCTGGGGTCTGACAAGGCTGAGACAAAAGAAAGAGAATAAAAGCCTGTATCACTATATACCGTGAGTAAAAAGTGTTTTACACTGTAAGTCCCCAATTTCTTAATACTGTATAAATCTAATGAAATTTTTTTCTATTAAGAATTTGTAGGGCACCTGGGTGGCTCAGCCCATTAAGCGTCCAATTATTGATTTCTGATCAGGTCATGATTAACCTGTGATTAAATTATAGCTAATATGACTAAGTTACAGCTTTTTAAGGTTTTTCATAAAGCTAACACAAAATAAAGCTGTTAAAAAATTTTTAAATATTTTATTTTGAAATACTTTCTTACTTAAAAAATTTTCAAACCTAACAAAAATTTGCAAGCATAGTATAAAAGAATTCTCTCATCTCTGACCCACTGAAGATTAAGTAGCAGACATGATGCTTCAACTCCCCTGAATACTCTAACATATCAACTCCTACAAGTAAGGACACTGTTCTGCATAACACACCATCAAGGTAAGGAAATTAACAATGTCAACATCTAATCCAGACCCTATTCTAGTTGCACCAGAAGTCCTGACAATATTCTCTACAGCAAAGGATACAATCCAGGATCATCCTTGCATTTAGTTTTCTTATCTCTTCCATCTCCTTCAATTACTTAATACTTTGAAGATTACAGACCAGTTATATGATGGGAAGTTGCTCAATTTGGGTTTGTCTGATGTCTCATGATTAGATTCAGGTTGTGCTTTTTTGCAGAAGTACCACAAAACTGATGCTGCCTTCTACTCATTGCATTCTATTAAATGGTACATGATTTCCACTTGTCCCATTACTGGTGTTGCTAACTTTGATCACTTGAGTTAAGCTGGTATCTGCCAGGTTTCTCCAGCATAAAAGTACTCCTATTGTTTTCCCCTTTGTAATAAATATTTGTTGGGAGGAACTATGAGAATATGTAAATATCCCATTCCTCGTCAAAGTTAGATTCACTAGCATTTATTAATGTTTATTGGCTGAATTAATTATTATGATGATGATGGCTGACAAATGACGATTTTCTAATTCTATCACTGCTTTCAGATTTATCAGTCTCCTTTCTCCATCACTGTATTCATGGGTTATTATATGACACTATAATTATGATTTTTTATTTTGATGCTCCAGATGTACCAGATCTGGCTAGTGGAAGCCCCTTCAATCTGGTTTCTATATCCTTGAGGCATGTACCCATCATTCTCTGAGCACTTTATCACTTTCTGGCACAAGCTACTCCAGGCTCATCTCATACTTAACCCTGAAATCAGCCATTTCTGTAAGATCAGGGTTCCCTTTTAGTAAAGAATGGTATGTAGAAGAAAGGATCTTGGCACTAGTTGTGCTTATTGCTACCTAAAGCATCACCGCTCCTAGGTCCTCTCGGTGAACACTCGTGATAGAAGCCCTCTACACCCTGCATGGCCCTGATCCCTAGTGCTGAGCTATGTGGACATTTCCTCCATGAGCTGGACTTCAATACCCTATACGAGGTCACTCCAGACAAAAAGTTTCCTTCACTCCAGTCTGGCTGATACTCCCAATCTGGACCACTATGCTACCCACCTCCCAAATCCTGCTGCCATGAAAGCCTACTAGCTTGGCCCCACTTAATGTTTTTGAATTGAATTAGGAAGAAGAAGGAAGGAGGGAGAATGACAACTTTCATTTTTGCTTAAAAAATGTCACTACTGCTAGAGTGGTAACAGGCCTGATACATATGATGGACTTCTACTTCTAGCCATTACAGAGTAAGAGAGACTGGATTTACCTACAACAACTAAAAGAAGGAATGGAATGTATCAAATTATGGTCTCTGGACACTGGACAAACAGGCTGTGGAGGACAGTGATTCCTGAGAGAAGGAAATCAAATTAGGCAACGTGTACAACTGCCTCAGCCTATTTCCTAGAGAGAATTTCTAAGCTGCAGTTCAGGGAGGGCAAATTCAAGCTAAACTGAGTGGTTTCTCTGAATTGAGGAGACAAGAGTAGAGAATTCAGGTTGCTAGTGTTCACAGGGTAGAATACCAGAAAAGAGAGAGCTCTATGGAAAGAAGAGAGCTGCACTGAAAGCAAACTCCAAAAATGTGCAGAGGGTCTTTCTCTTTCCCTCAAGTCTTCAGCTGATGCTAATGCAGCAGCTATCCAGAGCTGGGGAAAGAATCACCAAGAAATAGTAGGCAGAACAATCCTTGGGGCTTACACAGGGTTGGGAAGAATCTGTGTTACCACAAGACAGAGAGGAAAAACTCTGGGATACACGAGGCACTGGATAGAATACAAAGAAAGGTACTGGTTCAGTGATGGGGAAAAATTCAGCCAAGCTAAAGGCTGTCCTGGTCCCTCCTAACAAAGATTAAAAGGAAGCCTTGAAAGAATCAAATTATTTCCAAGTAATTTAACTATATCCTATAATAAAGCTAAAGTATATTTAAATAAATACAAACTAACCAGCACCCAATAAGATAAAATTCACAATGTCTAATATTCAGTAAAAAATCACCAAACATGAAAACAAGAAACTATAGTTCAAAATGAGTTGAAAAATTAGTCAATAGAAACAGACCTAGAAATTAGATAAATGATAAGTAGAGAAGGATATTAAAACTGGTATAAAGTTGATGCTCATTATTTGTGGACTCCATATTTAAAAATTCATCTACTCATTAAAGTTAATTTACAACTCCAAAATCAACACTCATGGTGCTTTTTACAGTCATTTATAGGCACACAGTGACAAAAACATTTCGGTCTCCCAACACATTTGTTCCCACCTGAGAGAACAGGTCTCATTTTCCTCTACAGCTCTACATTCTTGTTTTAGTTCTGAGAGTATAAACAAGCCTAATCTTCATGGTCTATTTAGTGTCACACGTTTTGCATTTTTGTGCCTTTTGTTGGTGACTTTACTGTTTAAAATGGCCCCCAAGCATAGTGCTGAAATGCTGTCTAATGCTTTTAAGTCCAAGAAGGCTGTAATATGCCTCATAGAGAAAATATATGTATCAGATAAATTTCATTCAGGCATGAGTTATGGTGTTCTTGGGTCATGAGTTCAATGATAATGAATCAATAATATATATTAAATAGAATGTCTTTAAATATAAATAAACATAAAACAAGGTTATAGGGGCGCCTGGGTGGCTCAGTGGGTTAAAGCCTCTGCCTTCAGCTCAGGTCATGATCTCAGGGTCCTGGGATCGAGCCCCGCATTGGGCTCCCTGCTCAGCAGGGAGCCTGCTTCCTCCTCTCTCTCTGCCTGCCTCTCTGCCTACTTATGATCTCTCTCTTTCTGTCAAATAAATAAATAAAATCTTAAAAAAAACCACAAGGTTATATATTGATCAGCTGACAAGATGTGACCAGAAGTTCACAGAAACCTAGCCCTGTATTTTCTTTAGGAGCAACAGTCAGGGTATTCACTAATTCAGTGTTCACAAACTTTTTAGAACATAACTATTCTAACAGTGAAAGCTGTTATTCCATGTACTTGATAAGGCAGAGAAAAGATTAAGCATGTTAAAAACATAAAGATTAAAAAAACCTACACTCAGCTTCTAGTTATGAAAATGACAATGTCTGAATGGAAAAATACACTGGATGGGATTATGAGCAAATTAAACACTACAAAAGAAAAGATTAATGATCAGAAGACACAACAACAAAAACTATCAAATATGGAAACATACAGAAAAAAGACATTAAAAAAAATCAAAGCATTAGTGATCTGTGGGACAACTTCAAGTGGTGTTGTATACACATAATCACAGATACTGAAATGGAGGAATGCAAGAGAAAAAAATCTGAAAAAATATTAGATTAAAAATTTCCAAATTTATTGACAACTATAAATCTACATATCCAAGAAGCTCAACAAACCCCAAGCACAAGAAAACTGAAGAAAGCTCTATCAGGGCAAGTCATAATCAAACTGCTTAAGCCTAGTGCTAAAAGAGAAAAATCTTAAAAGCACCCAGAGAAAAAGGCATATTACACCAAGATTAGAAGGACAGAAAATTTATCATTGGAAACAGTGCAAGCCAGAAGATGGTAGAGGATCTTAAAAGTACTGAAAGAAAAAAACTGCCAATCTAGAATTCTATACCCAATGAAAATATTTTCAAAAATGACATGGAAATAAACTCTTTCAGATATGTAAGAGCCAAAAGAATTCATCACTAACAGACCATTACAAGAAATGTTAAAGGGAAAGCAGAAGGAAATGATACCACATGGAAATCTGGATCCACATAAAGGAATAAAGTATCTCAGAGCTGGTAATTATGTAGGTAAATATAAAACACACACTTTAGCTTTCAAATCTCTTTTGTTTACAGCAAAAATAATAACAATGTAGGGATGCCTGGGTAGCTCAGTTGGTTAAGTGTCCAACTCCAGATTTTAGCTTAGGTCATGATTTCAGGGTCATGAGATTAAGCCCTGCATCAGACTCCGTGCTCAGTGGGGAATGTGCTTGAGATTCTCTCTCTCCCTCTCCTTCTCCCCACCCCCAAATAAATAAATAGATCTTTAAAAAATAATAACAATGTATTATGGGGCTTTATAACATATACATATAAGTTAAATGAATAAGAAGAGTTCAAAGACTGAGAAACGGGAAATAAAAGCATACCACTGTTACATTTTTTAAAATATACATGAAGTGGTATAACATTATTTAAAGGTAGCCTATGATAATTAAAGATATATAATATCTTTACCTGACACCTGAAGGTAATCTCTAAAAATACAATACAAAGTATAGCTAATAAGCCAACAAAGGAGATAAAAGGAAATAATAAAAAATATCGATTTAACCCAGAGAAGGTAGAAACAGAGGAAAAAAAAGAACACATGACATGAACAGAAAGATGACAAATTTAAACACAACCATACAATTATCACATTCAATGTAAATGGTCTAAACACATCAATTAAAGGCAGAGAATATCAGGTTGTATTAAAAAAGTAAGAACCACCCCCCCAAAAGCAAGATCCAACAATAAGCTGCCTTTAAGAAACCCACTTTAAATATAAAGACACAAAAAAGCTAACAGTAAAATGATGGGAGAAGAAATATGATCCTAATTTAAAAAAAAAAGAAGAAAAGGGAGGAGGAGGAGGTGGGGGAAGAGGACAAGGTGGAGAGAGAGGAGGAGGAGGAGAAGGAGAAGAAGAAGAAGAAGAAGAAGAAGAGGCTATGTTTACACCAGATAAAGCAGATTTAAGGGCAAAGAATATTACGGGGGTAAAGGCAGTCATTTCATAATGATAGAGGTCAATTCATTAAGAAGACTTAAGAATCCTAAATATTTATGGACCTAAAGAGAATTTTAAAATACATGAAACAAAAAATAATAAAGAGGAAATAAACAAATCCACAATTACAGTCAGAGATTTCAATACTACTCTATCAATAACTAATAGAATAAGTAGACCAAAAATCAGTAAAGATAAAGAAGACTTGAATATAACAATCAACCATCTTGACCTAAGCAACAATTTACAGAACACTCCACTCAACAATAACGTAATACTTATTTTTTCCAAGTGCACAAGGAATATTTATCAAAACAGACCATATTCTGGGCCATAAAATAAGTCTCAACAAATTTAACAGAATTCAAATTACACAAGATATGCTCTCTGATAACAATGAAATTAAATTAGAAATCATTCAGAAAGAGCAACATCTGGAAAATTCCTAAATCTTTGGAAAGAAAATAATATACTTCCAAATGATTCAATTTTTCAAAGAAGATATCCATGGTAAACTAGTACTTTAAACTGAATGAAAATGAAAACACAGCATCTCAAAATGTGTGGGTTGAAGCAAAAGCAATGCTCAAGGGAAATTCATAGCACTAAAAATGCCTATATTAGAAAATAAGAAGGGTCTGATATGACTGATGTAGAGTACACTATTTCTCTCCCAAGTAGCAATAATTCAATTGACAACTTCAAAATAAAAAAGATAGTTCAGCTTGATAGGACAGAGTCCCCCTTAATTAAAATCACTGTTTTACCTTCAATGAGACAAAACACAATGCCCAAGTTATCAAGTCCCACGTATCAGGAATGCCAAGAGGTTTGGGTGTCATAGTGCATGACAGCACACACACCTGTGCGGTTAGCTGGCCTTGCTGACTGGGAATCAGGAGAAGTTAAGCTTTGCCTCCTTCCTACTTCGTCAGAAGGAGAGGTTGGTAACGATGATATTGGAGGAGTCTGTGCACGACGTGTGGGAAGTACCGTGGTAGTTGGGTAACTAGAGAACATTTGCCTTTAAGAAAACAACAATGGTTAGCATAAAAATCCAATTAGAAAATAATATAATACATCACAGTCCTCTTATAGAAGAATATTCAACCTGAAAAACTATGTAAGTTAGCTATAGTTTACTGGGGAGGGGAGAAAGACTCCCAACAATTTTAATAATCATTATCTAATAGGACACTTCTTACTAGAAAAGTAGTAATACCATATTATTTGGTCAGCAAAACGCCAGCAACATAGCAGGTGGGGGGCAATAGAACAATTAACAAAATAGATTTTAAAAAATCGCTGCCTTCGTGGAGCTTTCCTTCTACTATAATACCAAGATGACAGCGGTATTTTGGTAGGCATACAGTAGTTAGAGAATAAAGACTTTTAAAGATAGCTAACTTAAGTTACTTCAAATATAAATTACTAACTTGCCATGAGATTATTCACACGAATAAAGTTAATACTCAATAGGTAAGTTATGGATAGAAAAGATAACTGTCCAGGCCCCAGCACAATGAAAAACAGCATATGAATGGTATGCCAGCTATCTATAGAGGAAAGGCAGAAGAGAGACAGCCCCTGTCAGACTGAGAAGGCAGACATTGGCTAAAGAATAAGGTTCAGGAAGATCCTCACCAACTGTCTACTCTTAAGAATTGCCCAACAAAACTAATAACAACTTTTTACGCATCAAAAAAGCACTGTCTAGCTAGTCGAATAACTGATACAATGATATTCAGAGGGGGCAGTTGTTGCCAGATTTTTCTAGTGTTAAATGATGGTTAGGCAGGCAAACACAACTGCAGCTCTAATGTAGTCCCAGCCAACAGCAGGCAAACAAAGACTGAGAACAAAAGAGGAATCACAAGGTCTGTCAATGCCTGTGAGAGCAAGGGAATGTTATTTTACCAGTGAATCCCATGCCTGCACAGCATGGCTTGGAAGGCAACAAGGATTAAAAATCGTATTAGAATATCCTATTATTCCTCTCTTCCCTCTTTCTCGAACAGAAGTACCTCCTGGAACTGTTACTCAAGTGAGAGAGCTAAGATGTGTGAGGACTGGGCAATGGCAACTGCCAGGATGAGTATTCATGCCTAAGTAACTCTCAGTGTGGGAGCTGAAGACCACTGCATCAGAATCAGTGGGGACCCTTAATTCAGATGCAAACTGTGTGCCCCACCAGACCTACCAAATGAGACTACTGGGGGGTACAGCCAGAGCTTTAAAAAACCTCCCAGGTGGCTCTTGCAAACACCAAAAATTAAGAAGCATTACAATAACAGCCCCTCTCTCTTCTATTCTCTAAGATAGCAGTCTACACACTAGGAATAATAATAACCTGTCAATTAAGGGAAGGGGGAAAGAAAGAAGAAAAAGGGGGACTAACCGTTCTACTGCCCTTTATTTCACTTAAGACCTAGTTAGTGGAACTCACAGAATAGTCCCTGCCTAACAATTTTCTTTCACAATTTTTCATTTCGTGTATATACCTGGCAAACTGAAGCAAAAAGAAATTTAAACATTATTTGAAATTTATAAACCTACTAAAATAGGACTGGCTGAAGAAGTATTGTAAGACATGCTCTTTCATTTGAGCAGATTTGTTTGATCTTACAATAAGAATAAAAGTATAATTAAGAAATAATTCTTAAAAGGGAAATAACCTGGGAAAATTATTTCCATGGAAGTGAGCTCTATCTTAAGGCTCTAATATTCAATACAAGCATTTACTTTTTGAGGAAAAAATAATCAAAAGCCTAGGTGAAAAAAAAAAGATTATTATAAGGAGATAGACTGCTAGAGTATCTGATTATTAGTGGCACGAGTGACAGATCTGGGACCACCCCAAAACTGGCTGTGAGACTTTGGGCAAGTTATTAAACTTCTGAGGGACCTTCCCAACTTTAGCAAAATAGGTCTGATCCTATGATCTCTTAGGTTCCTTCTAGCTCTAGAATGCTTTTAGTTAGGCACAGTCTTTATAAGAGAACGATCATGTGAACAGAATCACAGGCATCAATATGGCAGATGTTAAAGTCAACTTCCCTACCTGAGAAGACTAAGTGGCATCACTCCAGGGGATTCAGATGCAGGTACTGTTTCTGTGTCAGTGACTGGAGTGGTAGCAGTCGTGGTGTCCTCCAGTGAGCTGCTCATAAAGGAAGTTGTGCTAGAGGCTGATGGGCTAGTGGTAACCGGCGTCTGTGCCTGCTGGGCTTGGTCACTTTCTTCAGCCTGTTGGTCAATCTCTGTAAACCAGAGTAAATATTAAAAAAGTATTAAGGATTTGTTTCTTCACAAGTGACATGTGAATGGAAAACTTAACATTTAATTTGACAAGTTTCCAAATATATTTCATGAGTACCAATTTCTAAGAAATTTTTTAATGTTCTTGTATATATACATCCTTGTATTCACTACTGTACCCAGTTATAAACTCTACAGATAGTAAGGTAACAAGCTTTTGCAATTACTCATTTTTTAGAGAAGAAGGTTCTCTTAAAAACAAAAAATAGTCTCACTTTTGCTTGTAAGATTTGACTAGAGCTTCTCTAATGATATCTAATCACTAAAACTGTGATTCCTTAGCACTTTGATTTTGATGCCTATCTTTTTTTTTTTTTCACTTTTATTTATTTATTTATTTATTTATTTGACAGATAGCAAGAGATCACAAGTAGACAGAGAGGCAGACAGAGAGAGAGAGGAGGAAGCAGGCTCCCTGCTGAGCAGAGAGCCTGATGCAGGCCTCGATCCCAGGACCCTGAGATCATGACCTGAGCCGAAGGCAGAGGCTTTAACCCACTGAGCCACCCAGGCGCCCTTGATGCCTATCTTTAGTCTTCAAACATGCAACGGTGAAGACATATAAATACATGTAATACATGTAAATACGATACAAATCTAGACAGACTCTCATGCTCTAAACAGGGCAATGCCTCACAAAATAAACTACTCCCAGGAGTTTAAAAAATTAATTAAAATATCTAAGAGCTTACAAAGTATACATTTTTTTCTTATCTGAAAGGGAGCTTATAAATAAACATAATATCAAGATAGTAGTGGGGTGCCTGGGTGGCTCAGTCAGTTAAGTATCCAACTCTTGATTTTGTCTCAGGGTCATGATCTTGGGGTCGTGAGATCAAACCCTGCCCCTCGTTCTGTGCTTAGCAGTCTGCTGTCCCTCTCCCTCTGCCTTCTGGATCCCCCTTCACTTGTTCTCTCTCTCTCTCTCTAAAATAAAATCTTGGGGCACCTGAGTGGCTCAGTCGTTAAGCGTCTGCCTTCAGCTCAGGTCATGATCCCAGGGTCCTGGGACTGAGCTCTGCATCGGGCTCCCTGCTCTGTGGGAAGCCTTCTTCTCTCTCTCCCACTCCCCCAGCTGCTGTTCCCTCTCTCGCTGTGTCTCTCTCTGTCAAATAAATAAATAAAATCTTTTTAAAAATAATAAAATAAAATAAAATCTTAAAAAAAAGAAAAAGAAAAGAAGGGGCACCTGGGTGGCTCAGTGGGTTAAGCCTGTGCCTTTGGCTCAGGTCATGATCCCAGGGTCCTGCATTGGGCTCTCTGCTCAGCAGGGAGCCTGCTTCCCCCTCTCCCCCTCTCCCTCTGCCTGCCTCTCTTCCTATTTGTAATCTCTCTCTCTCTCTCTCTCTCTCTCTCTCTCTCTGTGTCAAATAAATAAATAAAATCTTAAAAAAAAAAAAAAAAAGAAAAGACAGCAGTTGCCACAAAGATAACTAATTCTATTAGGGTTGCCAAATGGCCACACACCTTCATAGTCATGATCTTAATATTCCTATTTGTATACGACACGCACTTCTCTCTGCCTATTTACTGTCTAAACTATGAAAGAAGAAAGGGAGTAAGGGAAAAGGACAGGAAGGAGGAAGAGGAAGAGAAGAAAGAAAAAAAGAACTGAAGTTCCATGAAGGCAAGGGAGTTTGTTTTGTTCGGTATTGGCTCCCCAGAACCAAGAAGAGTACCTGGCACATATAAGACACTCAATAACATTTACTGATATATCTCATTTTTATCTCAGAATTCATATTATCCCCAAAGGTGAAGATAAAAGATAAAATAAGGGTTTTTTCCCTACAATACAGAATCTATAAAAGTCATATTTTAAAATGTCTCTGAGAAGTTATCAGAATAATATATATTTTGAATCAAATCAATAAATATTTGAATACCTTTTGTGGCATAAGTTTTATAAAATATAATAATAATTATTAAGTTCTACGCTTGCGTAGGTTTAAGATAGAAAATTATAAGTAGACAGATAATTATTAAAATAAAAGAAACTGGGGCGCCTGGGTGGCTCAGTAGGTTAAAGCCTCTGCCTTCAGCTCAGGTCATGATCTCAGGGTCCTGGGATAGAGACCCACATCGGGCTCCCTGCTCAGCGGGGAGCCTGCTTACCCCTCTCTGCCTGCCTCTCTGCGTACTTGTGATCTCTCTCTCTCTGTCAAATAAATAAGTAAAATCTTTAAAAAGAAAAGAAGAGAAAAGAAAAGAAAAGAAAAGAAAAAAAGAAAAGAAAAGAAAAGAAACAGGGCGCCTGGGTGGCTCAGTGGGTTAAAGCCTCTGCTTTCGGCCCAGGTCATGATCTCAGCGTCTTGGGATCGAGGCCCGCATCGGGCTCTCTGCTCAGCAGGAAGCCTGCTTCCTCCTCTCCCTGTCTCTCTGCCTGCTTGTAATCTCTCTCTGTCAAATAAATAAATAAAATGAAAAAAAAAAAAAGAAAAGAAACAAAAAAGAACTATTTGCCTTGCAAAGGAAAAACAATGTGAAAACTGCTTTGGCCAAAAAAATTTTTTATAAATCACTTATGGAATATATCATATCTGACACTGTAAACAATTTCAACAACACAAAAGGGAAAAAACAAACAGGTAACATACCTTGCTTAATTTTGCCCCCAAACTGGTCTTCCAAGAGCCCATGAACCACTAATTTATAGATCATGGCTTGAGCTCGTTCCAGATCAGCTAATCCCAATGCTCTCTTTATGGGCGACCGCATAACTGCTCGCTTCACCATGTGTCGCATCAAGAACTGCAAAGCTGCACGCATCTCTACATCTTCATGAACAACTGGAGAGCTTGCACAGTCTGAGTTATGGCCATTTTCAGCCAGAACTTTTGGTATCAGCAACAGCTCAGCATATTTACTACAGCCAAGAAGAGCACTCAGTGATTTCATTGCACCGAGGTAGAGATAGGACAGCTGGACGGCTCGAATTTCCGACTGGGCTATGTCATGGGTTTTGGATATGTGTTCGTGATTTTTTCTTTTTCCTTCTGTTATCTGATGTTGGGGTTCCACACTTGGCAGTGTTGGATCTAAAGAAAATGAAGCTATTTCGTTGTCTGATTTGGAAGCTATGGTACCCTGACTTTTGACATCATCAGATGTTAAGCCTGCTCGCACATCTAAAGCAGATTCACTCTCGGTTTTCTGCTCAACATCCCCTTTCTCCTCAGACTCATGTCGGTGTTTCTTTTCATGTCGCTTGGTGCTCTGTTTGCCCATGTCTTCGTGAATACCAGTCAGATACGTGAGGTCCAGCAACACAGAAGCCGTCAGGCCTCGGAATCGCGCCACATCAAAAGGCAGTGGTTCACAGGGTTCCAGATTATACAGTGGAGTATCACTAGGCGACCAAAAAGTTGGGAAGCTTTAATAAAGATCAGAATGACACAGGAAGAAGCAAGTGAGGGATAGACAGGAGGAAGGTACAGAAAATAATGTAAACAAAATAAGATGCATCATGTACACAGTACAAAGAATAATCTGCACAAACTAGAGAAATCATTACAGAGAAAAAAATGAATCTATGAGAAAATAGGGAGATGTGATGATAAATGCAAAAGCAATGAGATGTGCGTGTATTTTCAAATCAGAATACTCACTATACTATAATGTAGAAATTAGCAAAATTTCTAAAAAGAGTCAAATAGTAAATATTTTAGACCTTGCAGGCCACACAGTCTCCACGGCAAACTTTCAACCCTGCCATCATAGTGTGAAAGCAGCCACGGAATACCTAAATGAATGGGTGTGGCTGTGTAACATTATTTACAAAAACAAGAGGTGAGCCAGATGTAGTTTGCCTATTCCCAATGTAAGCTATTTGAAGTCTGTATAACAGATTTCGTTTATTATGTGGGTAATGACTATAATCTATTCAAGAGGTTCCAAGACTTTGTTTTCATTTTAAAAATTATCTTATAGTCTTTATTTAATGCTTCTAATTTATAGCTTAAGCAAAAATATGATCACCTATTTCCTGATATTTGACAAGAATTTACTGACGTTTAAAAAACTTATCAACACACAAAATGTAAGAGCTTTTGCAAATACCTAATATTTGGTGGCACAAATCTGTCATATTAACCTAAATCTTGGTTCTAGCTTAATCTTCTTAATCTTATTTTCCTTTTTCCTCATTTTTGTATTTGCTTTAATTTGATTTATTTATTTTGCTTTATTATATTTGCATCTTATTAAGACATCATAAATCCTTTCTGAAACAAGGCAAAGAATAAAAGAAAAGGTAGATACTTTCACGTAACAGTCTAAAATTTCCCCTGGTTTCTTACACCTTGGTAGAGTGGGGGAATTAAGTATAGGGTGAAACTGTGTATAAACTTTATGTAGGTATTAGTTTTCAGCTGAGAGAATCTACAACTATTGTTAGACTCTAAAACAGTACTGCCTCCGAAGAATACTTGAGAACCACTGTTTTAGATACTGTCCCATGTCATATTAACACTATAGAACAATTGCTTAGACAGTATAATGAATAGTTACATATTATCATTAATAAATCACATTTTCAAATGATGCAACTATGTAGAATCATTAGATAAGTGAGTCCCCTTATCAGTGAAGATACTTCATGTATTTCTTCTGAAGCATGAAGTTTCTATTTCACACAAATCCTATGTGATTGCAAACACATCTAAATGCTTTTAAGTATACAGTTTGTGTCAAATAAATGTAATTTCCATATCTACCCAAAATATTGTACACTGAGGGGACAAGAATATGTGCTTTAAAAAAAAAGACAAAAAGCAAGTGTACTTAATATCACAGTTAATCCAAAACTTAATTTTAGTCACTCAAATGTTCTTGTCTACATTCAAAGCCCACCTATACAAAATGCAATTGACAAATCTGCTGGCTAGCTTTTTTCTATCCCAGTGTATAATGGAAATGATCAAAAAGCAAGCAGCCAAATGAAAAACAGAAAGACAGATCCCAGTTAAACCTAAATTAGTGAGCTTACCATTTCTTCACAAAACCAAACAAAAACACATATATCTTATAAACCACTAATATTCCAGGTAACATGCATTTGAGATATATTCCTTTATGAAATCACAGTACTCATAACCAACTGTATGAAAAAAATATTTTAAAAAATTGGAAGCTCACCTAAAATACATAGTTACTCACTGTCCATAGGCAATGGCCCATTTCACCACTAAATACTCGTTTGCTAAAAGTGTAACTCAACAGATCATACCTGATGGTAATTTCTGCTTCATCCCATTGGACCTTGGCAGACGTGCTGCCCTCTTTGACCACTCCCAGCAGCGTGGCATGGCGCCCAGTTTGCTTGTGAACACACCGACCTCCAACTCTAAGACCAGCATCAACTCCTCCTATCACTGCCAGCACAGGCCACACCTCTATGCAAAGGGTCCTCAGCTGCGGCTCTGAGAGGTCAGCAAGGCCATGTCTATTATGTTTACCTTTCTCTTCCTCTTTGCTCTCCTTCTCCTCTCTCATTTCATTTTCCTCTCGGCTTTGAACCGAGCGGCTTTTCTTTAGCTTCTGACCTGACTCTTTAATACATATCTTAATTTTATGCAGCCTTTCCATCATTTTTTTGTTAATGCAGTAAGTCCAACGGTCTGTTCGGTGAAGGATACGGATAAGCTGAATAGTGGCCTCCGCCAGCACTGCTGCTACTGGACTACAAATAGGGTCTCCTGGAAGTAAGTCTCGTGGAGTGCCACGCATTTGCATATCACAAATTTTCACCTAGAAGGAAAAAAGCCGGCAAATGTGTGATATTAATAGTTCTCCTAAACTATCAGTCACTATAAATGCTAGCACATGTAATCCCATGTTGAACTCATGTTTGGTCTCCTAATATATGTATATTATACCACTGGCTGCTGATAAGGAGTAAGCAAATATTAAAAATTTATTAAGTTAGTAGTAACATAGTCCTCTGAAACAAGATGTCCTGTCATTTAAACTTCCTCCTACAGCCTGTGAGTATCAGAGCTGTTGTAGCCACCCAAAAGATGGGTTTAGACCAAGGTATAGGAGACTGATTCCATTTACTCCAAAAAAAAAAAAAAAAGCCTTGAGAATCTATTCACTCTCATCCTTAAGACAAGTCCTGAGGCCATCTTATACTGTTCAATGGGCACAAAAATAAAATTATAAGTCTAGATAATTGGGATATTTCCAATCTCACACATTTCAAATAAGACCCTGAGGTTAAAAGAACAGCAAGACTTGGGTTCAAATCTTCACTCTGCATAATCTTGGGAAATTACTAAATCTCACTAAACCTCAGCTCTTTCATCTGAAAAAAAAATTACACTACTATCTGTCTCTTATGGTTATTTTAAAGATTAAATGAGACTGTGTACATAAAGTGCTTATTACTACAGTGCCAGATACACAGTAAATTGTTCAAAAAGATGTTAATTACCATTAATATTGTTTTTATCAGAGACTGTGAAACTTATCAAAAAAGAATATTCTTCTGGGAAGAATAAATTGGTTGATACATAGTCCAAGGATGAATTAATTCCTTCAAGGTTCACAGATGTTGGGGTGCAACAGGCCATCATTTTGAGTAGAACATAGCGGAGCCTAGTTTGGGCTGCGAGAATATCAGAGGGAAAGGGACAATTGCAGGTACTGGGTTGTCTATTTACTTCATCTCTAGTTTTGTTGACGACTTGTTCAAGAGGGAGCTTCCCTCTCTCATGAATTGCTAGCTTAAAATTATACCACCTTGGCAATTTGTAAAATATATTTAAAAGCATACAATAAAAGGTAACTTCCATGGTTAGGACTGATCAAGTCCAGCACTTCCATTATAGAAATATGACAGCGTGAAAATTTTCTACTAAAAAATAACTAGAAATTCTGGAGATGAGAGCTAGGCTATACTACATCCTCAAATAAAAGGATATAGTAGAAAACAAATCTACCCATCAGCACAGGGAGACCACAAAGACATTGGTCTCTGCCTGGGTGTTAGATGAGGAGGAAAAAAAAAGTTTTTAGTGAGAGGGTATCTCTTTAATACTGTCTTCCTGAAGGTTTAGGCTTCAAATTTACACCATCTATAAGGTATAAGGACCCCCCCTCTGCTGAATGAACCTCAGGTTCCCCATCACAACTAGAACTTCCATTATTCAGCTAATGGTATCTGATTACTTATAAGATTATTTCTAGATCTCCTATATGCACAACTGCCAATGAACCAGATTATTCCTAAATTGCTACCTATAACTGAAAGGAATTACTACATTCAAAAAGCCAGAATATCAAATAGTGCCTTAATGAAGAGTAAAGGTACTTTCTAAAAGTAATCTAACTTTCTAGGAGAGCAAATTACCTGAGCAGGTACTCTAATGGTAGATATAGCTTATTCTATTTATAAACTCTATCAGATCCTAACAAATATTAATAAAAAAGACAAATATTCTTTACACTTAAGTATAAAGGTTTGAGGTTTCATTACCTTTTCCCCTGGGTTGCTACTATAGAACATTACACATGGGTACAACTCTGCTGCATCCACATCTTCAAAAGCTAATTTGGGTTCCTATAGAGTGGCAGAAGTGATAAAAAGAAATAAGATTTTTTTTAAAGTATACTATTCAATCACATGAAGATTCAAATCTTTTATGAGACAGAACACAACTTACAAGAACAAATCTCAAATAACACTGCTAACCAAGAAAATTCCACATACAACAAGTGATCCTGATTTGTTCACTTGCTTCAAAAATCTTACTGGGATTTTACCATCTTTCTGTTATTTGTTTGGTGAAAGAACCAAAAGGTAATAGAGTAAAAGCAGGGAGGAGTGGGTAATCTATAAACTGAGTAACCAGCACTTAAATAATTGAGTTGGATATAAATAAAAACAAGGAAACATGCAATGCTTGTGAATGAGTTTCAGTACCTCTCCATTTTTCCCAAAGGAAATGGTCCTGGCTTCCATGTCTAGCACACAGGTAATGAAATCTCCTTGAGTAAAGCTGGACAACGTGAGAGTCTGTTCTCCATTGTGATAGAGGTTACCACTGTAGGCCCGGTAGAGCCACATATCCGAGGTAGTACGGTGGTTAAAGTCATGTACTGGCCAGCGAGAAACTCCAACACATGTGCCTTCATTACCTCTGTTTTCCTTCACAATGTAAAACTAAAAATAAAAATGGTAATGTTCATTAATACTCAACAAACCTGTTTATATACTATTAACTGCATAAACCAATACTGGGGAATATGCTCATAAACAACATTGATGCATTTATGGGAATATAAGTTTATTTCCAGCCCAAGTGAAAATAACATATAAATGAAACAATTTCATCATTTTGTAACAATTTAAAAATAAATTTAATTTTTACCTGTACAACTTAGAGTAACCTTTGAGTACTTATTTAAACAATTTTAGCTTATATTTCAATTATGAAGCTGAAGAAGTATGTCCAGTCCAGAAAATCATTAATGGAAAACTTCAGTTCTTTACATTCAAATTTTCTAACTACTCATTTATGGATATTTCTGTGCAGAGAAGAGGTAATACAGCAGGACTGAAAGTGCTCCCCCCCTTTATTTTTTTGGACAGGGAGAGAAAGGTGGGGAGGGGCAGAGGGAAAGGTAGAGAAAGTTAGAGAAAGAATCTTAAGCATGCTCCATGCCCAGCACGGAACCCGACAGGGGGCTTGATCTCACAACCCTGCGATCATGACCTGAGCCAAAATCAAGTCAGATGCTTAACCAACTGAGCCACCCAGGCACCCCAAGGCTGCTATCTTTAAAAAGCCCTTGGCTAGTTTTTGGGAATTCAACTGGTAAACAGTTTCCTACACAGATACAAAACTTTCCCACCAGGGTAGCTCACCAGGCATACAGTGTTTGAACAATACAGTTTATGCTGAATACTTGCTTTCCTCCTGGGAGTCTGGAATTTGGGTACATGCGAGGCAGAGCATACCTTCATGACGAGTTCCTGGTAAAAATGTTGGGTGCTAAGTCTCTAATGGGCTTCCCTAACACACTGCATACATGCTGCTGCACTTTGTTGCTGGCAAAAGAGCATATTCCATGTGAGCCCTCATGGGATGGAGAGAACATAAAGAAGCATGCACATGGATTCCTCCAGATTCCACCTTGGTCTTTTCCTCTTTTATCCAGCTTTGAGTACTTAGTGGATGGTTACAATAAGTCTTAGTCATAAGTACAACTATATGCTGGGTCCTATGAGTTCTTTTACCAAATCTTTGAATATAGGGGTGATCTTGGGGACCCTTGACACAGTGGTGGCAACAAGAAGACTCATTAGAACTGACTCATTAAAATATAGTTACAGCATTATTTGGAGGAAAGAGAGAAAGAGAGAGAGAGAAGTGGGGAAAAACAAAACTCTGGTATCTGGTGGGTATGGAGTTACATGTGTTATGAAACAGCAGGCGAACTGCTATCTGTTCAGAGAAATAAAGTTACCTATAGAACTCAAAAATAATAGATCCAACCATAGAAGAGTTAGCTCACTGGCTCCCATGACTGCATTTGGCCTTGTTAAAGTGAGAAAAAAAGAGCAGTCAGGGTAAAATTTGTGATGTTCCCTCTTGTGGGAGGGAAAATAATGGGCCCCAAACATCCCTACATATGGGCTTTGGATAAGCCAAAGAATAAAAATTAATTTGTAATTGTCTCTCCTCTGAGTGGGAGGGCAAAGAGTTCAAATTTCCCTGAAGGACAGTTGTGGGTAGACCAAAAATATGAGAAGCATGTGTTGGTCTTTCCTCCAAGTAAGAGGAAAAAAGTTAAATCAGTTCCCAGAGCTGGAACAAAGCTGGAAAGGAAAGGGAAAGGGAAGGGGAAAGGGAAAAGGAAAGGAAAGGGAAAGGGAAAAGGAAAAGAAAAAGGAAAGGAGAGGAGAGGAGAGGAAAGGAGAGGAAATGGAGGAGAGGAGAGAGAGGGGAGGAGAGGAGAGGAAAGGAGAGGAAATGGAGGAGAGGAGAGAGAGGGGAGGAGAGGAGAGGAAAGGGGAGGGGGGAGAGGAGAGGAAAGGAAAGGGAGGGGAGGAGAGAGGAGAGGGAGGAGAGAAAGAAGAGAAGAGAAGAGGAGAGGAGAGGACAAGAAAGGAGAGGAGAGGGAAGGGAAAGGGACAAGGAAAGGAAAGGGAAATAGAAGAGGGAAGGGAAAGAAAAGAGGAAAGAGAAAGAGAAAGAAAATGGAAACACCTCTCCAGTTATTTTCTTTAGACTAGATGCTGCCATTGCTGAAGCAGTGCCCCTGACCCAACCAATTATCCCTAAATTTACTGCTAAGACTTTGAGTAAACTTGAAATCTGAAGGGGAAAACTTTTTCATTTTAAATTTTTAAATTAAAAAAAGCTTTGTTTTGTGGCTACTGCATCTAGATGTATGATAAAAATTGATATAAAATGTTATAGGCTTGTAACTTCATAAATGCTAAGGGATCATCCTGATAAGTGAAAGCTACAAAGGAAAAATTGTTAGGGAGACACAACTTTGTTTTTTGTCACCAGTGGGTAAATGTAAACTCTTTTGAGTATCAGAAACAAAGTAACTTTCCATAACTGATGATTTTTTTGCTATGATTTTTGCTTACTGGAGCCTCTGAAAAAAGGGAGACAACATAAGAGTGATAATCTCCAGAGATACTCAGCTATATTCTCAGAGTTTTAAAAAGTAGTTTTCACTTGCCATTGAGTTCATCAATAAAACATGATGTCTGACTCTGAGAGGCTAATGATTTTCTAGCCTAAAGTGCATATTTTTGACTGGCTAAATTTGGACTCAAAGACTGACAAGGCATGAAGAGCCTTTTAGAAAACCCTTGCTTGTCACTTGGACTTGAAACACAGCAGTTTGGTCTGACAACCTCTAGGCTTCACTGCTGTGAAAAAAAATCGTTAGCTTTTTAGAATCCTGAATTTACAGATTCTAATTGCCTGGGCCTGACTCTAAGCTAAAACGCGACACTGTCTGCCATGGGCTATTTCAACCCAATATGAGCTGTGCTCAAGTCAAAGGCAGGAACTGGCCCAAAGAACAAAACTCAAATTCTGGGACTGTTGCAGATTTAGGGCTCCTCTGTGGGACCACAAACTCTTGGATGCTAAGTCTCTAATGGGCTTCCCTAATACACTGCATACATGCTGGTGCACTTTGTTGCTGGGAAAAGAGCATATTCCATGTGAGCCCTCATGGGAGGGAGAGAACATAAAGAAGCATGCACATGGATTCCTCATCACAGATTCTGGCTGGACTGTCTGGGCCACTTGCAGATGCCCCTAGGAAAGGACTTGTTCTTTGATAGAACATTGAAATTTGAGCTAACTGGCTCTATATTTCTAACACAGACACTGATTTCATTCCTCTAACTCATGATTCCTGCTGAAAACTGTAGTTGGAGGAAGGCATACCACAGGGAGTATTTCCTTGCCATCCACTCTTAATCAACTGGACCTTCGACCTCTCCTTGTGGACATCCCACTACTGTTGACTTATTATTGCTCAACTTCTTGGATTATTTGCAGTTTGCGACAACAGACTGATAGCTTGATGCTACACGTCTCATCTTTCTTCTGATATACACATCTTAGTAAGGCCTTTTATTAAAAGAACAGAAAGAGATTGATCTTTTCTAGGCTCCTCACTAGATAAATGATGAGGATAAAAGAGTTAAGAGGTTTTTAAACCTTAGAAAAATTTTAGATTTCCAGAGGGAAAGGAGGTGTTTATGCTAAATGATATTGTTGTACAAAACAGTCTAGGCACAGTGAGCCACCTTTATCAGTTAGGCAAAGTTTTTATTGGTGAAGGAAACTGTTTACCAATCTAGTTCCAAATTTCAGCCAGGGGCCAACATTGCAAGCAGGCCTTTCTAAGGATGTCAGTCTCTGCTATATTAATTCCTTTTTGGCATAGTCCATCCCTTGGCTCCTGGCCACCGTTCTTTACAGTAAAATTATACAACAATATCATTTAGCATAAACACCTCCTTTCCCTCTGGGAATCTAAAATTTTAGTGTGTATCAGGCAGAGGGTATGTGACCGGGACCCAATAAACATCTTGGGCACTGAGTCTCTCGTGCGCTTTCCTAGGCAGAAACATCACAAAGATCACTGTATTTTCATGGCTGGGTATGATCTCTGTGACCCTCTCATAAGAGGGA
This sequence comes from Ailurus styani, assembly GCA_002007465.1. Classification (NCBI taxonomy): domain Eukaryota; kingdom Metazoa; phylum Chordata; class Mammalia; order Carnivora; family Ailuridae; genus Ailurus; species Ailurus styani. The sequence continues at coordinate 6,371,151 of LNAC01000018.1, read as the reverse complement.
TTATCATAATTTTTTCTGTTCATGTAGAAAATTTTTGAGATAACCTGAGAAGAATTTATAGGAGAGTTACAAAAATAAGAGTTCTCGTGTACCTTCACTCAGTTCCATTTATGTTAACATCTTACATAATGGTAAAACATTTATATATGATTTTTTTTTAAGTAGGCTCCACACCCAACAGGGAGCTTGAACTCACGACCTTGAGAGCAAGAGTCTCTACCAACTGAGACAACCAAGTGCCCCTACATATGATTTTTTAAAAGTCTTTGATACATTTTTTTTTTTATAAGAACTGGGGAAGAAAAGGACTAAAAGACAAAATGCTGGAAACTACTTAGAATTCTACATACCTTCCACTGATAGCACCCAGAAGTTACTCCAGTTGATGCCAATCCATACCCTTTTCCTCCACTGCCATGAGTTAAAATCTGCCCATTCTCCACTAGGCAACACTGAGCTTTCTCTGGGTCAAATGATACTTCTTGTATAGGAAGATTCTCATCTTCTTCCTCCAACTCTCCCTGCTTCTACCGAAAAGGAAGCTAGGTCAATACTTTGGGATAATCCAGATCTCAGTTAATACATATTCAAAGACTCCTTAGTTTGAGTCCACAAATAGTAAACATCCACCATGTACTGTGCAGGCAATGGGAACACAATGATAAATACGGTATGGTCTCTGCATAAAGCTTACAGTCCAATTAGGGGCCAGAGAAATAAATAACACTACTTTTATGAGAGAATAACAGAAGTTACATGACCAGTATAGCAGAAACATAAAGGTGTAAGTGTCTGAACATGCTTAAGAAGGATAAGGAGAGTATTCAAAAGAGGATGACTTCTGAGCTGAGCCCTAAATAATAAGGCAGCATTTAGCAGCTGACCAAAGAAAAGAAAGGCATTTAGGGCAGTATGTAGAGAATTGTGCCAAGGCATGGAGGTACAACAGAGTTCAGTGATTTATAGTAATTGCAAGGAGTGTGGAAGATCTAGAGGATGAGACTGGCAGAAAAGGAGGCTAGAAAGAGAAAAAGGAACAAAATTATGGAAGGCCCTGAATGCCATTTAAGGTTTGAACCTTATAGACAATAGGGAGTGCTTACATAAATTTATATAGAAGATCTCTAATCAGATCAGTGTTTTATAAACATTGTTTTCCCAGGGATATACAGGATGAAGGCAGAGAGAACGATCAGAAGATTACTGCAAGAGTCTAGGTAAAAAACAGTGAGGACTTCAATTTACTAATTCATTCATGAATATTTATTAAGTATCTACTATGTGCCAGACACTATACCAGGTCCTAAATATTCAGCAGTATATTAGATACATAAGGTCTCTGCTCTCATAGAACTTTTATATATATATGTATACATATAAATTTATATATCTATATTTATTTTTATATTTATATTTTAACATTTTATATACTTATATATGGACTTTTATACATGTATATATACATTTATATATAAATATATAAAATATATTTATAAAATACATATATAAAATAATAAAAACATATATAGATAGAACTATCCAGAACTTTTATTTTAGAAGGTAGAAACAAAAGCTACATTAACAAAAACATCAGGTATGTGCTATGTCCAAATTAAAGCAAATGATGTAACAAGAGTACATGACAACTAACTCTAGATTGAGGAAAGGGCACTCTGAAGAAGTGATTAATTAAGTTGAAACCTGAATACTAGGAAGTTGATGTCTGAAAAACCTATCTGAAGGGAAGTCTTCTGGGTAGAAATAGCCAGAGCAAAGCACGAAAGAAGGAACAAACTCAGTGTGTTCAAGAAACAGGAAGAAGGCAAGTTGTTCTAAAGCATAGTGAGTGAAGGAGAGAGAACAAGTAGTTCTAAATTTTATCCCCAAAATGATGAGAAACTATTGGAGGGTTTTAAGTATGGGACCAACATGATGCAATTTACAATTTAAAAGATCACTCTGAATCCCACACAGAGAACAGACTACAGGGAATTAACAATGAAAATAGACGATTTAGGAGGCTCTTGCATAGTCCACGTCAGAAATGATAGTGGCTTGGAACAGGCTGATGGTAGGGGAACTGAGAAGGTGGGCAAATTCAAGTTCTATTTTATAGAGGAAACAACAGGACTTGGAGATTGTATGGATGTAGAAAATGGGGGACAGAGAGTGGTGACAGAGAAGAATCAAGGATGACTCCTAGGCTTTTTAGTCCAGTCACTAACTAGGAAGATAGTAAAGCTGGGGAAGGAACAGGATAGCATAAAAATGCTATTAAATAGGAGATGCCTACTAGACATGTGGTAAGGCAACTAGAAGATGGGTATGTAAGTCCAGGATGCAGGGAAATGTTAGAAATGGAATTAAAAATTTGGGAAGGAATGGCATATGGGTCTGGGTAAGGTTTTGTCGGGTATAGGAAAGGGAATGGGGATGACGGTTGAAAAAAGAAGGGGTCTTGAAACCAAGCCTTGGGATATTCCGACACTCAAACAGAAGAGGAAGAACCAATAAAAGAGAATGAGAAGAAGCCATTGTACTGAGATAGAAGAAAACCACAAAAAATATGGACTCATGAAAACCAAGAGAAAGATTAAAGTAGCTATATAAATGGATTTAAGAAACAATATAGGAAGTAAAGTCAGTGAAGCCTAATGACTACATGGATGGGGTGACATTAGGAGAGTCAGAATTCCCAAAAATACAGGTTTGGAATGCTATGTGAATGGTGCTGCCATCAGTTAAAAAATGGGACAGGGAGAAAAGTAGAAAAGTATGATGGGGAAACACCTGGGCTGGCATTTAAGTTTGGAAGGTACTGCATATAGGCGAAACTGTTTCCAGGTATATTCCAAACTGCTGGAAAAGATAAGACTGGAACTCTGAAGGACAACAGAGTTTGGGATGGAGGGATGGAGAACGTGGCACCAAAGAAGAAATACCTCTAGAGGGAACCAAGGATTGGCAGAGGAATGGAGATGAAGGAGAAGGCAGTATTTTGACAACAACAGAAGGCTAGAGTTTCCTGAGATCACGTAAGATGTGGACAAAAAAGTGCATCCCACATTTAGCAATTAGCACTTACTTCTGTCATTTAATTTCAGTGCTCTGATGGAAGATCAACAATTGAATTGAAGAAATAATGAGAACTAAGGAGTGGCTTATAAATATGTATAAAGTTACTCTTCTGAGAAGCTTAGCAATGAAGGACAAGTGAGAAGATGGGTAAAAAAAGGATTTGGGGGAGGGTGGGAATGAGAAATGTTTATAAGCTGAAAAGAAGGAACCAGTGGAGAAGGAGAGAGTACAGAGAGAATACGGAATAACTGATAGAACGAAGTCCCTCAGAGGAGAAGGAGTCCAGAGACAGAAGAGAGGATAGTCACTTGTGCTGTCTAAAAATACCTTTTTGGAAGAATCACTTACCTGTGACTTTATTTCTTGTTCTTTTTCCTTTATCTGAATAGCATGTTTGGCCTGAGCAATGGGTGTCTCCCACATACAGTCTGACAGAAGGGAAAAGAGGCGTTCAACAACCTATTTAAGGAAAAAGAATGATGTAATGTGTAAAAGGTTATTTTAAATAATTTTAGAAAAAAAAGAGTCATGTAACTGTAATATTAAGTCAAATGTGAAATTTGATTATAGCACTGTCCAAGCTACTTTAGGTGATTGTAACTTGAACATCCTTTTTTAGGAGGATCATTAACCCAGGATCATTGCCCACATGTTTCCTCACTATATGGACCTCTGATAAGGTCACACAACCTCACACACTTCTCTCTCTAGAGGCCCAAATCTAGTAAGAAATTCCACAGATTTTCCTTTCCTTCTGACCTTCCAAGTATTCACTATCCCCCTACTCCTCATACCCATAAGCTTAATTTCTTTCTCCTTCCTTGGAAATGAAATAATAAAGTAATCTCAGAAGCAGAAGTTTTGCTACCGAATAAATGACACGTTTACCACTGGAGAGACTCTAATTTAGATTCTGGGTGAATTACGTTACAGATGTGAAAAATATCTTCTAGTAGCTTTAAAGAATAGAAACCTGAGCCATTTGATCATCTTCTACACCAGATTCACAAGCTGGTAGAACAGCCTCAAGGACGTGAAGTGCAAGGAGCCTCGTTCTTAGGTTACCAACTAAAGGAATACCTGGGAGGGGGGAAAAGACATTTTCTTATTATCGGCGCGACTTACATTCAAAATGTAAATGAACTTCTTGAATAAAAATATCAGGCTCATAAGCATTTATGATTGGAATGGACTATACACTTCAACCTATTATCACAAGAATTCTGGACTCATCCCATACCCAATGTACATGAATATTCATGTTTATATCTCAGTTTTTATGTATATATAAGATTTATTTATTAGAGAAAGAGGGAGAGAGTAAGAGAGAGGGCATGTGCATCGGGGGAAGGCACAAAGAGAGAGGGAGAGAGACAGTCTTAAGCAGACTCCTCACCGAATGTGGAGCCCAACTGGGGGGCTCAATCTCACAACCCTGAGATCATGACCTGAGCCAAAACCAAGAGCGTGACACTTAACCAACTGTGCCACCCAATCACCCCTTTATTTTTTTTTTTTAAGACTTATTTATTTGAGAGCAAGAGAGAGAGAGAGTGCCCATGGGCAGGGGAGGAGGGATTTTTATGTATATTTAAAGGGAATAGCACTATAATAACTACTGTGCCAACTACTATGTTATGCATTTCACACACATTAACTCTATTGATCTTCACAAACCCTACCTCTTACCCCTGTTTTACTGATGAGGAAACTGAGGCTGAGAGAAGTGAAATAAGGTGACCAGAACTCAGCAGAGGCAGAATTTTAAACAGGTCTGTTAATCTCTAAAGCTCAGGCTTATCATACCCTCTCATGGCTTCTTCTCCATCCATGCTCTGACTGCCTCCCAGAGATTGTTAGGATTAATGGGAAGTAAATAGTTTGTACTTTTCTAAAGTAAGCAAAGGTAGAGGCAGAATAATGTTCTTTTTTATACCTTCTACCACAACAAAACCAGTTAAATGAATATCTCATTTTGTTCTTTATGCTCTAAGACATTAATCAATATAAGCCTCACCTTGTTAAATGAGAAAAAAAAGCTGTTCTAAGTTATACTAGTTAAGAAACACTAGCAAAGTATATTGAGAAAACATAATATAAAATGACATTTACCATAGAAAGTTAAATGATATTTACACACATTTAAGAAAGACTGGGGATTAACGAAAAGTTCTAGAAATGGAGAGTAGGGATGGTTGAATAATACTATGAATGTACTGAATGTCACTGAACTGTATGCTTAAATAGTTAAAACTGTAAATTTTTATATTTTATTTTATATCACTGTAAATATTATATTTTACCACAATAAAAAAAAAAAAAAAGACTAGGAAAGAACTGACAGTAACCCATGCAAGCAGACCAGACTTTTAGGCTAAGACCTGGGAGGTAAGCTTATTACAGAGAACTTTCATAGACAGCACACAATCAGAAGTTATAATCAAGACAACAGAAATCATATTATGATAAGAAAGAATGGACAAATGAGACCTGCATTTTGATAATCAAGAAGTGATGTCAAAATCTGTGCCAAACTGTCATTTTAAACAGGATGTTCTCTGCTTATTTTTATTATGGTAATCCAAATAAATAGCATCAAGTTCTTTAGGTTAAATCCATAATCTAGTCTGGTGCTACTTTCTATTAATCCTATCAACTTTTACTTCTGAAAGTAGATTTTTCTTTTGATCAAGTAAGTATTCAAAAAATAAAAGTCTTGAATCAAGGTTAAATATCCAATGTTGTTCAAGGCCAGCACTATCTGAATAAAATACATGTGATGTATAAAAATACTCTAATACAAGGCAAAGGTCATATACCTGAGGAACACTTCTGAGATGCTATATTTAGAAGCACTTCTGTCCATTTTGGAGAAGCCATTTTTGATTGAATTGCCTTTGAAGATACAACTCTGCGAAGAAAAACTAAAAAATCTCCCAGATGCAGTTCAGCTGCATGTTGTTTCCTAAGAGCAGCTGAAGAGGGAAGAGACAAGATTACATTACAACCACAAATCAACAGGAAAATGTCTTGTATCAAGTAACTTGCATTAGATGCAGGAAGTCCAAACTTAATTCAAAATCTGTCAATTAGCTGTTGAATTTTTATTTTTATTTATTTATTTATTTATTTAAGATTTAACTATTTGTCAGAAAATGGGAGAGAGAGAGTGAGAGAAAGCACAAGCAGGGGGAGCAGCAGAGGGAGGAGAAGCAGGCTCCCCACTGAGCAGGGAGCCTGACTTAGGGCTCAATCCTAGGACACTGGGATCACGACCTGAGCTGAAGGCAGAGGCTAAACCAACTGAGCCAACCAAGTGCCCCGCTGTTGAATTTTTAAAACATAAAGAACAGAATGGGGGAAAGGTTAGAAAATAATGCCAAGCTTAAAGCATTTTTTACATTTGTGTACAATAGTGAGGTTGCTAGAATAAAGTATGTGTATTTGGCTTTGTGCATTTTTTTTACTGCTATTCTGGAAAAAAAAAAAAAAAAACAGTTCTCTATCCAAGTCTAGAGTTTTACCAGGTAGAATCTGAAGGAAATTGTCCGTGAACTCCCTTAAAATTGGATGAAAATTGTGTATTTGATTAGTAAAAGTTCACAACTTGGGTCACATTTTCAAAAAGTCCATGATCTCTCCCAGCCCAATCAAATTAAGAATCACATCTCTAAAAAACACTTTGTGCTTCAAGATTCTATAAAGAAACAAATTTCTAGGCCTGAGTTCTGATCTGCCTGAGCACTAACTTCATGTATAAAGATCTTTCATACAAACACGCCCTAACCAATCTTTCCAGTTTTTCCACCAGCATCAGTACCAGACTCTCTCTTGTCCCACCTCATAGTTTCCCTCCACCCTGTGCATTTTGAGGCCAGAGAACTATCTGCCTTTTCTGTAATACACTAAGTTCTATCATCATCCAACACCTTTCATATCCTCTCAGCCTGGCAAAGTCCCATTCAAGAGTCAAGGGGAAAAAGGATGCCTGTGAGGTAGTTGCCCAGAATGTCGATCTCTAATGGGCACAAAAACATATAAAATCCTACAAATCTGAAGGCAGGTATACACAGCACTCCTTTCAGGGAGATCCTGGCATGTCAAATTAAGGAATACACAGACAAGTCACTTTAGAGCGAGACCCTCCGCACCAAGGGCCACACTTAGATGGCCAGGGATCTATCTTCACAGACATCTCATCATTATGGGAGGACTTCTGTTCTTCTGAGATGGGTGTGCATGTCTATATCAGAGCTAGAATGCTGGAAACAATCAGAGACCATTGTACTCCTTTGCTACACTTTCTCTATTCCCTCTAACTCTCCTTTGCTTAAAAGCTAATAAGCAGATATTTTTATATCAGTTTGAAGAATATAAAATTACTAGCCTTCCCTGGATAACCACATATCACTCCAACCTTGTTCATATACATTCATCCAAAATCCAATTCAAAAGCTACCTCTTCTATGTGGCCTTCTCTCTGGGTAGAGATCCTTGGGAAAATCTCTTTTATGAGCCCTACATTCTACTCCCCATCCTCACTCCTAGCCAAGTACCTCTGTAACAAGATACTAAATCAATTAAATTAATTGAAGTTTGGAGACCTTAAATATAAAGCTGGGTGATACACCATGGTGATTCAGTTTGTTTCAGTATCAATACTATGTTTGAAATGAAGGTACACCCTACTTTCAGTGAAGTATTTTAGAGGGTTTGTGGGGTTATTAAAAGCTGGACACTGGGTGTGACCAGAATCAGTCTCACTCCCAGCCATCCCCATGAATAGAGTCCAACAGCATTCTCTCTAGGATGACCTGAGAGGAATAGATGTGGATTCAGTCTGCTGTCACACCTGCTAAGATTCACTCACAGAAGAACTGCTTCTTTCTTTTTTTAAAAGATTTTATTTATTTATTTGACAGAGAGAGAGAGAGAGACAGCGAGAGAGGGAATACAAGCAGGGGGAGAGGAAGAAGCAAGCTTTTCGCAGAGCAGGGAGCCCGACGTGGGGCTCGATCCCAGGATCCTGGGATCATGACCCGAGCTGAAGGCAGACGCTTAACAACTGAGCCACCCAGGCGCCCAGAACTGTTTCTTTCTTTACTGGATATGGAAGGGCCCAGTTTTACTGGGGACCTACAGGTTGAGAAGTAACTCTATTATGATCTCCTTGCTGTCCATATGTACAGTATTCAGCACAGAATGGTGAGAAACTATTACCTTAACCACCTTGTATTCCTTCCCAGATCTTAGGAAAACAGGAGGTGGCATTAAAAGTTCGTGTTTATTTTACTCCCTGTGAATCTGCCCATGCTCTTTGTCTAAGTGCCATACTCTCTGTATTAACAGGGAAAAGGAACTTGCCACAGGTTCAGCCTCTGAAACCAAAAACTGGTCCTTAATCAGACTCAGACATCCTCCTAGATTCTGACTTCAGAAATTTAGCTCTTTCTTCTGAACTTCTTATATGACACTGTAATTATTTGTTGGCAAGTCTGCCTCTCTCATTACCCTAGAAGATTCCGGAGGGCAGAGACAATGTTTTATCATTTTTGTATCCACAGGGTATTCCCTCAATCCACGCACCTATCTACACAATATTATTTAAATTATTACTTTATCTGATTTTAATATCATTAAAGGATTTAAACAGAGAGGGTTTTAAGGGCTCCCAGAGTTTATTATGGTAATAAGACACGGTAGTTTTGCAAAAACTTCTTAAATAAATGACCAATTTTAAACTTTTATTCCTTAATTATGTAGCAGACAAAGGTAGCACTTCTGCTGTTCAGGGTTTAAATTCTACCAAAATACAATGTTCAATATAGTTTTTTAAAGCTATGACCAGATGGTCATATTATAGCAATGAAATATATGACAATTAAAAATAGTAAGTTTTTTAGTGACCAGGAAACATAATAGCCTAGCAAGAAGTTCAGCTATTCTAATTCTAACCTAGTTTCCAAATATGAAAACCTTTGGTCCTGGGGGAACACTTAAGCCAAAGACAATGATTAAAGATGGGCTGTCAAGACCAAATGCTAAGAAAACATGACCTGGGAGAATCAGTCACCTGGAACCTCTAGATTCCAGACCCAGGACAGCCAAGGAGAAGCTGAATCTAGAGAGGAAGCAGTATGGTCACTGCATCAAGGTTAACAGACTCTAAGGAGAGGAGATTCGGTCAGAAGCTCATCTAAATCATACATATTTGGAGAGAAATTTATAAGTGAATATATAAAAATTCTTTCAAAAAAATTTCTTCACACCTCACAATAGAAAGAGGTCTAGATTCTAATGATATTTACACAACGAGGACTCAATAAATGCTTGTGAATAATGACGCAGAAAAGAGTTTATGATACCTCTGAAGTCCTTCTTCTCAATTTCTCCACTGGAGTCAACTTTTTTTTCTTCTTCTTCACCCTCTTCTTCCCCTTCTCCAAAAGAGGCCATAAGTAGTACACCAGCTTGGGATAACAAATTCTTCAACTGACTACAGAGTAGGTCCAACAAGGACTGAACTACTTTGGGGCTCAGTTTATCAGCATAAGTCCTACAAGAAGTAACAGGAAAAGAACAGTGGTAATAACACAGCTGGGCAATTGTTCGTGCTCAAACACACAAAGGAGATTGGGGGAAATGGAAATTACTAAAATGTGAAAAGACTAGGTCCCATATAGTACCACCAAGACATTTATAATGCTCACCCTGTAGTGATGGCTAGAATCTGGAGCAATCTTGTACTAGCCACTTTTAAAGCTGTGCTAAGCTGGGAAACACCTGTCTTTGGCAACAATTGCAGAGGCTGTCCCAGCATAGTGTCTGTGCCACATAACTGCGACAGTACATTTAGGAGACCAGTGGAAATTGCCAAAGAAACGTCCACTGGTTGATAGTGAACACTCAGGGCAAAAACTGTAACCAACAGGAGACGTTGCTGGGCTTCTAGAAAAGAAAGAAAGACATCTGAGAATTTTCTTTGATGTAAACAAAGCATTTACCAAAATAAATCATAGTCCAAAACCAAATAGCAATGTGGAACACTATTACATTTTCAAATATTTACTCTCCACCTGTAAACTGACCTACAAATGTTAAAAGAAGATATAGAACATCTAAAGTAGCATAAAACATGACTTGCATCTTATATTTGCCAGGGAGTTACTCACCAATGTGATGCTTATTTGCTTGCAGAGCTCTCTCTAGGGTAGCAGACAATTGTTGATAAATCTTATGCACGGCCACCTGGATTTCAATCTGAATATTTCTTTTAGCTGCTCTGATCCCATCCTGAATTATATATAAAAATTTACTTTTTCTATTAGTAACAATAATACCTCCTACCCAAATAAAAGTAATAGCATTTTAACCCACTCTATATTAAAGTCCTATGATGATCATTCAGTATATTTCAGTATATAAAAGTTTTATAATAAGTTTATACTTAAATGCTTGACAACTCTTGATTCTATATAATCTTTCTTTTTCCACAAAGCAATTTTTCTTCTCTAAATATGGAAGACATAAAGACAACACTTAAAAAAATTTTTTCAAGCCATCAGAGAAACTAGGTAAAGTGATCAAGTGTAAATGTAAATTCTTGAAATCCATCCTCATAAACACCAATTCCCAACCCAAATTAGAGCTATCTATCCAGTTTGGCTAAGGGTTAAGAAAACTGAGCCAGCAAAGAATCTAAAAGAACAACAGTAAAAATGGCTCACCTGATCCCAATTATACAACTATTATTACTCAGAAAACTTAAACAATGGGATATCTTTAAGAATCATTTAAAAGTCTTTATACTTTTAAACCTCAATCTTAAAAAACAGAAAATTTGGCATTATTAAACTGATTTTGTAAAAACTGTGTGTGTGTGTGTGTGTAATCTGAATGTCTGCAAGGTGTCATCCTCACACAACAGATCCATCACCCACCTGATAGTGATGCAATCGGCCACTCTCTCCTTTGGCTCCTGAATGTCCCACAGTGCCTAAACCAAAACACCCTGCTAGAAACTGTAGCCTCACAGATGTGAGCAGTGTGGATGACTGGAAGCCTGAGCTTGACCTGCTTCCTGCCAGAGAGATGCTACCTTTTTCCTCCATCCCAGACAACAGAACGAGGATCTGGTGAAGTGCTTCTAAACGAAGCTTGAGAAAAGTAAAATAAATATATTTTAGAGTCTTTCACTGAACTGAGACACAAAGGAATTCCAACACGAATAATATATTACTTAACACACAGAGAGCTCTGACATTTCTTAGAAATCTATTCTATTAAACATTTCACTATTATGACTTTTTAAAATAAAAATATTTCTAAAAACTCTACTAAGCATACTTCAGTATAAAAGAGGCTACACAGAACAATGGGGAAAATAGATTTGGGTATAAGAGACCTAATTTTCAAGGTCAGATTCTTCCACCTACTGTGTGACCTTGGGAAACTCATATAACTTCCTGAATCTCAGTTCTTTCATGTGTCAAAAGAGGCTAATACTAGGGCGCCTGGGTGTTAGTCGTTAACTGTCTGCCTTCGGCTCAGGTCATGATCTCAGGGTCCTGGGATCAAGTCCAGCATGAGGCTCCCTGCTCAGTGGGAAGCCTGCTTCTCCCTCTCCCCCTCCCCCTGCTTGTGTTCCCTTCCTCACTGTCTCTCTCTGTCAAATAAATCTTTATTTTAAAAAAGAGGCTAGGGGCGCCTGGGTGGCTTAGTTGGTTAACCGTCTGGCTTCCACTCAGGTCATGATCACACGGTCCTGGGATTGAGCCCTGCATCTTGGGCTCCCTGCTCACCAGGAAGCCTGCTTCTCCCTCTCCCACTCCCGCTGCTTGTGTTTCCTCTCTCACTCTCTGTCAAGTAAATAAAATCTTAAAAAAAAAAAGAGGCTAATACTGTAGTACTTTAACTTACTCACATAGCTATTGTGATGCTCATGAGAATATGTGAAGGTTTCAAAATCATAAGGTACTATGATTATTGCTTCCTTCACTTTTAATAAAGTTATACAGAATGAATACTGTTTAATTCAAGAATTAGAAATTTATTTCTGAAAGGTTTCTCTGTGATTCTCCTGAACATCAGGCTCTATCTTCCCTAAGAAGGTAATACCCACCACTTTTTTTTAATAATAGTGGCCAATCAGCCTACCCTTTTTTAATAATAAACTTTTTATTTTAAAATAACTGTACACCTAATAATTGTACAGAAGAGCTGAAAGATGGTACAGATGGTTCCTGTATGCCTTCCCCCTACCTTTTGGTAATGTTATCATCTTAGGTAACTATGGTACATTTATCAAAACTATGAAACGAACACTGGTACAACACTACAACTAAGCCATAGACTTTATTTGAATTTCACCAGTTTTCCCATAATGTCCCTCTTCTTTTCCTAGATCCGATCCCAGTGAGCCTGTTGCATTTAACTGTCATGTTTCCTTAGTCTCCTTTAGTCTGTGACAATTTCCATCTTTCTTTTGGAAGAGCTGTTCATGTATTTTATAAAATGTCCCTCAGTTTGGGTTTGCCCAATGTTTTCTCATGATTGGGCTAGAGTTATGGATTTGGAGGAAAATACCATAAACTCCTCATCACATTATTTTCAGAGATGTATGATACCACCATAACTTATTATTGATGATGTTAATCTTGAACACTTGGATAAGGTAATATCCACCAGGTTTCTGCAATGTAAAATTACTCATTTTTTTCCCTCTTATATACTCTGTAAGCCCTGAGCCTCCACCTCCAGCTTACCCAGAAAAAAGAGGGAATTAAGCTCTACCTCCTGGAAGGAAGAGTATTAACGAATTTGTGTACAGGGGTGCCTGGGTGGCTCCGCTCATGATCTCAGGGTCCTGGGATGGAGCCCCACATCCGGCTCCCTTCTCAGCAGGAAGTCTGCTTCTCCCTCTTCTTTACCCCTCCCCTGTGCTCACGTGCGCCCACTCTCTCTCAAATAAAATCTTAAAAAAAAAAAATAATTTGTATATATGTTAAAACCAGATTAACAAATATTTTGAGGGAGATACTTTGAGGCTATGAAGACATCTTATGTCTCCTTGAAGTTTTGCTAATTTTAGCATTCATCATTATTACTCTGGGGTTCTAATCTACCCCTTTTTATTTATTTATGTTTTTCAAAATAATTTAATGTCAAATATGCCATCTATTTCTGTATAATAGCAATAGAAAAGATGCTTAACTTTATATTACTACATTGGAGATACTTTTCATTTCCTAGTACACATTTAGATTGTCTATCAAATATTCTAAAATAGAGAAAAGCTCTTACAAACTATGAAAGTAACTCTGTGTCTCCCAAACATTAATATCAAGTAGAAAAGCAGCAAAGATTAGCAACATTCATACACTATTTTAATAACCCAAGAGGTAACTATGAATACAACTATTTGATCTTTTTTTCACATAACTTTGTTAATGACATTAGTTGAAACATTATTTTAAAGTATGGATTTTATCATGTCTCTATGAAGGTTTCTGCAATCTAGTCTTCTTTAAATGAAGACAAATGGGTCAAAACTGAGGGTCTAAGAACTGTATCTGTATGCCCACCAGCCAGTCTCACTCTGGTTTCTAGGAGATAAGGAAAGACTTACGATTAAAGTATCTTGTTCTAAGAGATGGCATTTAAAAATGTACTTTTGTCCACTTCTAACAAAATATTATGCTGTTCTAGTTATGAGAGTGACATCAAAAAGTTCAGGTGGAAGAACAGGAGAAGGAAGGAGTAGAAGAAAAGGATAAGTCTTTCCTACTATTGTGCAGTCAGTGATTTAAGTTTCTGTAGTGCCTCATGAGGAGTAAATATCAAAGACTTACTTCTGCCCTTAACTGCTGCTGTTCCATTGCAATGATGGAGGCTTGGGGACTTGTAGACATACTTTCCTCTGGTTCCTTAAAACCTGGGGCATTCCCCACATCTCCACTCACAAAGCTTACAACATTTTCAATCAAAGTGTGAACTCCCAAAGACTTGGTCAGATCAAAATCAGACTCAAAGGAGTAAGAGGAGTTGCATAACCAGTCTCTGCTATGTTTCAGGCGAGCCCAAGAGTCACTGAGGGATTCCAACTGACTGTGCAAAGGACCTACATATAAACAGAACAAACATGTATCAGTGACAACCAAATAGAGCTTACGTTCTGAAACTAGACGAGGCTGAGTGCTGCTACCATACCAACTGGTGAGAAATGGACACTCATGTTTGAATACATGCATGCATTAAGTGAATTGAGCAAAATGCTTTGGTAAAAAAAACAACAAACAAAAACTAGAGCAATGTAAGAAAATAAAGGGAAAGCCCTGTTTGATGTATCAGTGTCTCTGTAAGCGCTTTAGCAACACGCTGCCACAAGAAAAAGAAAGGCAGAAGCTGCTCTCAAAATGCTTAGCTTAAAATGCTCTGCAGTATTAAACCAGACCACCATTTATGAACAAAAAAGAACTAGACACTTGGGACACTGCTGGTAAGACCTAATAGTAATAGGACCTCGCCTGATTTAACATTATTTTTGCAAAAATTAAGACTGAGCAAAAAGTCTACATATCTACAATGAAACATTACCAAAAAATGAATATAGAAGGGCAAGTAAACTTACACAAAAAGGAGACACAAACCTCACCCTTTGGGTTTCATTAATATAAGGAACACTTTCACTGTGTCATATGCATATTTATTGCAGGTTGTGAAACTCCTATATAGAGGAAGCAAAGTTTCACAGACAAGAATATATGAGATTTACTGTAAAATATATCTATTTAAAATTACCAAGTGATGTCACAATAGTTGCTAGGTAGAATACCATTAGTTTTGCCAGTGGGCATTTTCTAGACTTATAATAGACTACAATATTAGACAACAAATATGTTAGTATGTTTGAACTCAGCAACTGTCTAAGTCACACACCAATATTAGCTTTAAATAAATATATAAATGTCCCGTTCTTTTTTAATTTAATTGATCTCAGGTACATGAATTAATCATAATCCTTGGCTCATGATATACTCTTATCATTGGTCTACAAATGGCCTGCTTCTGTATTTATTTATAATAAATGTGAACACGAGAACTACAAAATTGGTAATAACTTATATCTACCTATCTGTTCCTCCTCTAACCTGTCTCTCCCTATCTCCTCCTAGCTAAAGCTGTCATTATCCCTAAGCTGGATTTATCATTCCTTTGCTTTTATTAATGCTAAATATTGTTTTATCTTACATGTATTCATTCCTAAGACAAAAAATGTTTAGTTTTAGTGGGTTTTCACTTTACAAAAAATAGCATTTTATTTACTCTTTTTGGGTATACTCTCTTCCATCAATATAATACTGCCAATATTCATTCACATTATTGCATGTAGCCATAGTTCATTTGTATGAGTGCTGTATAATGTCCTATCAAATGAATATACCAAATTTCTCTATTAGGAATGCATCTTAAGTACCCAATAAAATGTGCATTCCAAAAATTATATTTGTTGCATAACAAGATGAAAAAGAATTGGGAAGAGAACTAGTTAAACACTAATGCCCACAGAGAAACAAATTAAAACAATACTGATTGCCTAACTTATTTCTGAATTACTACACTGGTGTCAGTAATACCCCAGGACTTTAAAATCAGATATAGAAATTCAGCTAATATTATAAAGTAACTGAAATAATTTATAAGCATTCTACTAGAATAGTTGAAAATGGCAACAAATACATGGTTTATCTGCCTTCCATGTTTCAGCAAGAATTCTTAAGATTAAAAAATGCTGAATTTTCAGTTTTACTGAGCATAAAAAATAATCTGAAAAATTACCCAATTGTATAGCTGAGTATTTTTTCACATAAAATAGAAAAGAGTAAAAAAAAAAATCCAAAGAATAATGTCAAGGATGGATAATGTATTAAATTAAAAATGATATTTAAAGAATAAAGCAGAACCTAATAAAAAAAAAAGGAATAATCATTTTCCATGTCCTTAAGCACCTCAAATTCAGAATCTGGATATAGCCTGAACTTACAGATGATAGTTTCTGGCTCTGTGCATTGAACTTCTTTGTTCAATAATAAAACTTCAGAATAAAAAGTTCTGTTTTCCAATACTTACAAATTATTTTTCAAAATAAAAATAAAATGTGCCATGAGCTAGTGTTAGAACCAGAGAAGTAAAAGGGACCTTGAAGATTATGTAGTCCTCAATTTCTAATTGAGGAAACAGAGACACAAAAAATTGATCTGTTAAATTAGTAACACTAATTCCTTAATTTTATGGGAAGGATATGATCTTACATATTCCTGTTATTAGTCAACATCACAAGTCACTAGTCCATGGAAATGTCACCTGCCTTCCTACACAAAGGTTCAACTGTGAAGAATATACAAAGAGTGAATTGCTTTAATATACCCCAAAATGTTCTAAGACTGGGTGGGCAACCCATTCAAACCCTCTCTGCAAATTAAAGCAGGGGCTGAAGTTTTTGTATAAAGAGTCGGACAGTAAATATTTTTCAGGTTTTTGTGGGTCATAAAGGTCTGTGCTATAATCACTCAACTTTGCTGCTGTCTTAAGAAAGTGGCCATAGACAATATATAAACAAATGACTGTGTGGCTGTGTTCCAACAAAACCTTATTTACAAAAAAAGGTAGCAGACCAAACTTGGCTCACTAAGCATAGTTTGCTGATGCCAACAAAAAAGATGCAACTTATTAGGTATAAGACCCAAACAAAACTTCATATGACTAAAAGAAAGAACAAGAAAAACACGAATGAAAGCATTAGGATAAATAAATAACTGTAAACCAAATATTTAGGGTGACATAAAAAATACCTTAAAACAAAACCTTACATTATGGAAATGAGAGATGACAGAACTCTTAGACTTTAAAAAAAAATTCTAACAACCTGGTAACTTTGGTTTGTTCAATATTGTTTAATCTGAATATAGGAAATACTGTGTCTGAAAAGTACAACAAAAGCTTCTACAGAGTAATTGTGACTAAGTCCAGTTCCTCCTTAGTATTAATTCAGAGTCATCTACTGTAAAAAGAAAATATAAAGTCCAAGAAAATTTTGAGATTGTTTACTTGTCCTTACAACTTTGGTTCTTAAATGGAATTTTCAAAATGAACATGGCAGAGCTGCAATACATACTTTATAAACCATAAAATATGTAGGCAAGCTAAAAGGGGAAAAAAATTAAACATGCCATCATGTACTTGCTTGAAGCTCTTCTTTTTTCTGGGGCTCAACTGGCCAAAAAGGAGTAAATACACTACCACACAAGAATCAGAAGACAAAAGGAGAAATTTGATACAGGAGACAACATTTACATTTGCTCTTCTTTATATAATCTAATTTGAAATGCATAGTTACAACAGCATTTCACCCATACATGTTATACCACGAAACACACATGCTGATAAATATTTCCAGTATTGTTATAGCTGTAAAACCCTAACACTTTATTTAACGATCTAGGGAATAAAAAAATCAAACCATATAATATTTTAATTAAGAAGATTCCTGATGTTGCTACTTAAATTGTTGTTTTGGTATTCCGACCATTTTTCACTGCATCAGCTTCAGCTTACTCATGAAAACTAAAGTTAAGTATCTGCAAAAAGGTATCTTTCAGTGAAGGATGAGCTCAGTTCTACACAACTACAGCAAGTCTTTACAGTATTTATCAAAGTACCAAAATACCAACACATTTAACAGGTTTTGTCAAAAATTTTGACAAGCTGTGATAAGAATTAAATGTGTTAGTATGTTTTGAGTGATTAGAACGACTGGCATAAATAAGCAGTTTATAGGTGTTTAAAGAATGTAAATGTCACATTATCTCTAAGACACTTAGCAGAAATATGTTTCACCTATCTCTTTTTAAAGTAATTTGTAACTTTTTTTGGTTTTAGAATTTAGCTTCTGTGCTAGAGCTTTCTGCTCTAAAGAGCAGAGCAAGTTGATGGAGCTAAATTTATTTGGTCACTTTGCTCTACTCCTTCCTATATGCACTTACTTGGACCAACTATGAAACATTCACTGGAGTGAAGGAGGAAGCAATCATGGCTCAACAGCATGAATCCTAGTATCTCCAGTGCCAAATACTAAAATTACAGGCACTAGGAACTCCCAAGGAGCAGTCTCTGGAAGCATAGGAAGGGCAGCTGAAATCAGTATATAACCATTAACTGTTATTGATACATCCACTTAATTTCAGTAAATGGGACACAATTAGACGCTTACCTCTAATTTTTATTAGGTTTTTAATAACTCAAGACCACTGAGACTAATAATTACAAAAGCTATGTGAGGAAAAAAGTTTATATTCCTCTTCAAAATATTGGAAAGGGATAAACAAGTATGTAGAAGAATTCTCACTTAGCTGGACAGCTGCTTGTCCTTCATTGCTCAAGTCAGAATCAGAACACCTAAATGGCCCCAAACAGTTCTCAGACTTGGTAGGTTCACTTGCCCAAATGAAGATAGGCATACTAAGCTTATGGCATCTGGTCCATATTAGCAACAAATAAGGAAAAAATAGGGTAGCTTATTTTACCATTATCTAAGAGCAAAATAAAACAAAAAACCACCATTGTCAGAAGGTAGTCACTAAATATATATGATCTTTAAAAATTCCTTTCCAAAATATATTCTCCTAAACGTATTTTCAATGTTCATTTCTTTTAAAGATGGTAATCCATAATAAAACTATTAAGTGTACCTTTTCATTGTTTAATCCACAAGCTCCAGGATTCATGAGACTGAAAACTACTTATTTTTGCTGCCCTTCCTAAAATTGGACTTCTGCTTTCTAGTCACGTATTCCTAGGAACAAAGTCATCAGCAGATTTTTTCCTCTGGGAACACTAAAATGTAATGATTACTAAGATAAATTGGTACCATATTAAGTGATATCATGAAAACTTATGTAACTAGTTTGCCTCCCTATTATAATTTCCTAAGTGGGTAATAAAAATAAAAACTTTTCCCATGAGGTCCTATATATGCTTTTCTGTTTTGAACAAAATAAAGTTAAATTCCAACAGGTTAATAGGTTTTGGTACTATCTTGAGCTTTTTGGAGAAGGTGGTTTAGCCACAAACAAAATTTGGATTAATAGCTTAACTCATTTGTATCTACTTAGATCTAAAACTACAGAAACTCCAGATCTACTTACAGGATAATAGTTTAAAATTTTGAATAGGTAGCAATTCTAGGGGAGTAATTCTGAAGCGTTACAGTAATTCCTCCTAAGTAATTTACACTTGAATTCTAGGTCACACTTAATTCAAAGATAAAGATACCATTTTCTGTTTTATTCTAAACATTACTTTGCCACATGCTATCATGGATAATATAGACTAAATCTCACACTTATTTTTCCATATATATGTTTCCACATATATGTTTCCATAAACATTTATATTTCCATAAATAAGGTTTTGAGAGAAAAGAAAATTATAGCAAATGGACTATCACATATAAATATAATTAGTACAGTAGGAGGCCCTTAAACTATAGACTAGATCCCTTATGCTACTTGGTAAGTTTGGAAACATCTTCTCTCTAGCACCAAATGATATGCATTCATTAACATAACAGAAATTTTAGCAATAGGGCTCATCTGAGCTAACCAAAATTGAATTCCTAAGTCAGGTGGTTAAGGAAAAGAATTCTCTGGCTCATTATGGCACATGAACCACCAATTTTCAAAGAATTAGAAAATAATAAAGTACATGCTGCACATTATACTAAACATCATTTAATTTTTTTCATATACAAATATCTTATAATTTTTTTTAGAAATCCAGCAGCTATGTTATAACCCAACAGATATGTTACAGTCTCCAAAGACTTTCCAATCAAGAAAGCACCAGTTCTAGTCATTATTCCTAATATGTCAGAAAAGTCATTCTCTGTATTCTAATTACAGTTATAGGACAAAATATTGTCATATTTTATCCTATAGAAGTACCAACATTTCTTCTTCTAAGTTATAAGCACAAAATGAAAAAACTGTGTGTGGATTTCTCCTCCTCATTCCTCAGTTTTCCCTTATTTCTTGGTTTTTTTTCCTGTGAGAGAGGAAACCTAACATCCTGCCAAGGAAGCTATAAAGGAAGGGTTTCCTTTTGAAGTACAGAAGACTTAATATCATAGGAAAAATTTTTTCCCACAGGCTTTTAAAAAATTGTCACTAGTGCCACCTCTGAACATCTCATATGTTCACAACCACAGTATAAATGGGTTTAATAACAGTGCCAGGTAATACAGAATACTTGGAAAGTTTTTAGTTATCCTTGAATTTAGATTCTCTGAAACTGCTGTTCTTTCCATACATCTGTATATATAACCAAGAGTTAACTATATTATTCACTAAGATAGAGCTTCTAACAAACAAGCTTAACTCTTGATGACACTCTAAAACTGTTCCGCATGGAAAAATTTCTACCTAGAAATCCTAAGTTCATGCCTTACATGCTTTATCTTAAGAGGCAAAGAGGAAAAAAAAAAGTGGAAACTTTCTGAAAGTGTGCATGGGTACGTGGGAGGGTTAATGGAGGAGAGTTCTCCCTGAAACACCTTTTAAACTATGACAAATATACCAGTGAACCATAACATGGCAAATCATGTACGTAAACCCCCATAATGTAAAGTATTGCTTCTGGAGTTTCATGGGACTTTTTACAAAGTCAAAACACATGACAAATGAGAAACAGAAAAGATTATTAACTCCTAGACATTTCTAGATTAAAAAAAAAATGATCTTCCTTTTAAGTCTTCCAATAAGATGTTCTAAATTTGTTCCTTCAATAATGCTTCAATGACAATCATATCTAAATACATCGATATAATAATAGCTACTTCATTTAACCAGATTTTTAATTTCTTAATACTTACCTCTCTTTCTATGAGATGATGCCAAATCCAAATCAACATTTCGTCTTCCACTCTATTAAATTAAAAATAAATGATAAAATTTAGTTGTGAAAAGTGTTTCAAAATTAAAATTTAATACAATATTAGAATAAAAAAATATATAATTATAGCAATGTGCTACTTATTCACAAGTCAAATCAGACTAACAATACAAAGTCTCTAAAAACCCATTGAAAACAGCTCTAAGAAAGTCCAGATAAATAATTCTGAGATACCAAAACACAAAGTCAAGGTATACTCTATACTCTAACACTGCAAAGTAGCGTAAGTTTTTCTTTGTTGTAACCCTTCCTTCTTTGGAATCCTTGTCTTTGATTTTCCAAACACACTATGACCTTATTAATACCTTCCAGATGTTTAAAGCCCCCTGTAGTAAAGTCCCGTTTTCAAAAATTATTACTTGCTCTATTCTCACTTTACATTCTTTTCAAAAGCCCCACTAGTCTTGGTTAGATACACTAACAGAAAAATAACATAGTCCTAAACTTTCTAGAAATATTTTGAAAGATTTTAAAATGTTTTTAAAAGCCTATTAAATATAAAAATCTCAAATTAGTCAAACTGCAGACAGCTCATAAAAACAGTGAAGAATTTCAGGAAGAACAGAAGTATATTTCTGTTGGGGAGGGGTGTAGACAACTATCTGCTCTGTTCATACACCCAACCAAAAACCACAGGTGGCTTATTTACACACACACTTGACATTATAGTCTTAGGAATTCATTCATACTCTATCACACAATAAAAAAAATTGGTGGCAAAGAAGAAAGGTTGCAAAAATGACAAAATAGACTCATTTAGGAAATGCCATTATAGAAAATTGTTACCTGGTTACATATAGACACATGTACCTACACTGTGGATAAACACATTCTGTCTTACACACATACACACACACACACACCAAAAATAAGTATAGTGTCAGGCCACCTGGTGCTGGACATAACACCAAATATCACAATAACTCCTGAAGATATTACTGTGTCATGCAATAAAACATTTTTATCACATAGTACCTCTGTCATGAGCATTCATGGAAGAATTTTATCGCAGGCCTCAGAACCAGAATTATCTGTGTTTCTCTTGAACAACTGGTTTGTTTATATCTTTTAGACCCTGAATCATGTGAGTCATGCTTTTCCAATTTGGTGGTTCATCTTCAACAGGACATCACAGGAGTGCTGAGGTGTACAAATCTTACACAGGGCTTTACCTCTCAGCTTCTTTCAGCCCTAATTCATTAATCTAATTTACACTTGATAAATTATTTTTATATACTAAATCAAATCCTTTGTGAAATAAGGCTGGGGAAGGAATAGATTATACAACTGTAGTACAAAATGTTATGACAACTGTCAATCAAATAGTTAAACTTAGGTTAAATTAACTGTTTGCTGAGGTTTTTCTGTTTACTAAGCCAGAGAAGAAGATATATATCATGTAATACTCTTCGTAAAAGAAGATGGGGCGCCTTGGTGGCCAGATCGGTTAAGCATCTGATTCAGCTCAGGTCATGATCTCACGCCATGAGATTCTTTCTCCCTCTCTCTCTGCTCCACCCGCTCATACTCACTCACTTTCTTTCTAAAATAAAATAAATAAATCTTTAAAAAATAAATAAAAGAAGGATATAGACTTAGCATTAAGCTGGTTAACTTTAGTTATTTTAAGAAAGCATTTCATTCGTTCACAATTCAGAATAAATGAAATACTACTGGATATCAAGGATATGAATGCTAATCCTAAATAACCTCAGACAGAAGGATAACATATTTTAGCTAGAAAAACCCAAACTGCCCCCACTGCTTGCTCTTCTTCATCTATACCAGGCTCTCTGAAACTGAAGGCTTAACCCAGGTTTCCTTTTATCTGCAAAACAATCTGCTCTGGTTCTAGACTCTCCTGCCTCTTACAACACTATCTTTCTCAACATTCCATAAGGAAAGATGATCAAGAGCAAACCTTTTTGGGTGCCTGGGTGGCTCAGTGGGTTAAAGCCTCTGCCTTCGTTCGGCTCAGGTCATGATCTCAGGGTCCTGGGACGGAGGCCCGCATTGGGCTCTCTGCTCAGCAGGAAACTTGCTTCCTCCTCTCTCTCTGCCTGCCTCTCTGCCTACTTGTGATCTGATCTCTCTCTGTGTCAAATAAATAAATAAAATCTTAAAAAAAAAAAAAAGCAAACCTTTTCAAAAATGTGCTTATAAGGGGTGCCTGGGTGGCTCAGTGGGTTAAAGCCTCTGGCTTCGGCTCAGGTCATGATCTCAGGGTCCTGGGATCAAGCCCCGCATCAGGCTCCCTGCTTCCCCCGTCTCTCTGCCTGCCTCTCTGCCTACTCGTGATCTCTCTCTCTGTCAAATAAATAAATAAAATCTTTTTTTAAAAATGTGCTTACTGTTTTAAAAATTGTACAGAAACTAAATGAACAATCTTAGGAGTTAAATCTGAGGCTCAGTCCACCTCCACTATCTGTCTTCCCATTCTGTTTTGAAAACATAATTTTCAAAATGTTTTAAATTATATTACCAAATTTGTTCTTCACAACAACCCAACTGAGGTCAGTATAACAGATAGTTTTATTCCCCATTTCAAAGATAAAGCAAGGACTCAGAAAATTTAAGTGCCTTGCCCCAGGTGAAAATCAATAGTAAATCATAAGCCTATTGTGACTAAGTCAGATTTCATTATTTGTTTTCTAAAAGTATATTGCTTTAACTACATCTATCCTCATCTTTTATCTTTTCATTTCAATGAGAATGAATTATCAATATTTTACAGTATGCTTTGCATAATATAAAAGATATCGGGGCAACACACCAAACCAAGATCTTCTAAGAGGTTTACTGGAAAGAAATATTACTATTACATAAGTAAGTCCAACATGAGACAACTCGTTAGTGGTTCATTAGAGGTACTAACAAACGGCCACAGAAATAACATGGAGACTCACTGTGAATAACACCATTTTGGAAAAGCTTTCTGGAAGAGTTGACATTTAGGCCAGTTCTTAAGAGAGAGCTAGGACCCCCATCAACAAAATCCAGGAGAACATTAAAGACAAACAGTGCTTGAGCAGAAGCTCAAGAGGTATGTTTGGGGTCTGGCAGGTGGACTACCAAGGCAAAAATGCAGATTACCACAGGGAGAACTGGCCAAAGGCAGGCAGGAAACATTTTCCAGAATCTCTGATTTCTGGGTAGGCAGTGCAGTCACTGAGTTTTTTGAGTAGGAAGGCAACATGACACAGGTGTTGTTCCTGCGTGTATTTTCAAGAACTCTAATTCTGGGAACAGTGTCTAAGGAGAGGAACTGAAAAAAAGTAGGGAGATCAGTTTGAAAACTACCAGTCCAGGCAAAGGTAACAAAGACCTGAATTAAAGAGTAGAAAAGACAGAATGGGCACCAAAATTTTACCAAAACAGATTAGATGGCAATTCAGCCATTAAAAAAAACAAAGCAAATCAAAAAAATTTGGTGACTGCCTACGATGTACCAGGCACTGAAGGTGTTTGCGATACAGCAGCAAATAAAACAGCAAAACTCCTGACCTCAAGGAGCTTATATTCTTTTGTAGGATAACAAAAACTGATAAATAAATATAATAAATTAGTAAATTATGCTAGGTACTGGGTTGGGGGTGGGGGGAACAAGATAAAACAACAAAAAACCCCAGAAGGCCAGGTGGACATGGAATGAATATGTGGAAAGGAGAGCAAACAGCAATTAAAAATAGAGGTAGGCCTCACTGAAAAAGTAACATCAGAATGAAAAGTTGAAGTGAGGGAATTAGCCAGGTAGACAACAGTATTCTAGTGGGAAGAAATAGCCGGGTAAAGGCCTTAAGGAGAAGTTGTGTGGTATGTTCACAATAAAGTCAAGAGGCCAGTGTGGCAGAAGGGTCCTCAACCAAGAAGGACAGTAGTAGAAGGGATCAAAGTGACAGCGAGGCCAGCAAATGCAGTCTTGTAAGCCCTTCTAAGGCTTCTGAGCTGAGAAAAAGTGGTGTCATTGGAGGTTTAAGAAGAGAAGTGACATGATCTGTGTTATAAAATTATGATGAGAGAGACTACGTAATGAGACTGATCGGATTAGAAAAATAAACAGAAATCTCAGAGGCTGTAAGACTGCAAACAGGAACTGGGAGCACAGAGATACAAATGCTAATCAAGAATAAAGGAAGAAAACAAACAAAAACATCATGATACAATGAAACCTGCTTAAAGACACTGTTGAGATTTCCTTAGAGGATAAATCCTTTATACTTAGAAGTTTCTTTTAAATAACAGCTTTTTGTTCACATAGCACTTTATACCTTTCAAAAATATCCATCCATATGGAAATTTCATATCCATCATCTTGATTCGAACAGAGAAATTTCAGAGCGAAAAATGGAGCTGCTTACAGACTACTGAGTCCAAAAACACAGTTTATGTTTGAATTGCTATGTGACATGATCATAGTCTCACAGCTCTTCAGAAGTAGAATCAAGGCCAGAAGTCAAGTCTCAAACTTTGCCATAAATACAATGGGCACTAATAATCTCCTATCACACAATTCTCTGGAACACTAAGGTCCAGAGAAGTCAAGTAACACATATGTATTATTCACATACAAGACAGAGGAACAGCCAAACTGAAAATCCAGCTGTGAACTCCAAGTCCAAAGCTACTCAAATAGAAGCAATATCTTAAGACAATTTTCACACTATAATTTACCTATCACACTATAGCATACTTTACTTCCTACTTCTTAGGTAAATAATCACCTCACCTGCAGTCCAGGTCCTGAGGCTTTTTAGGTAGGTAACTGGGAGGTACTGAAAGATTTTAAGTAGAGGAGATATAAACAGACATGTGAAATGCGGAAAATGGGCACAAAACCAGAGGTATGGAGGCTTCTGGCCTAGTCCAAGCAAAAGAGGTGGAAAGTTTGAAACAAAGCAGTGGCAAAAGGGATGGAAAGGGCATTTTAGAAATATATTAAGGGTAACATTTTCAAGACTTAACTAATTGAAGTGTAGGGAGTGTGGGAGTTTGCAAAGATGAGAAAATAAGGAAAAGGATGAATCCTGGGTAGTTAATAATATCACCTACTAAGAAAGGGAATATAAGACAAGAAGATTTGAGAGAAAGATGAATTTATTTTTGGAAAGGTTAAGATTGGGGTAACCTCACTTGTTCAGGTGGAATGTCCATCAAGGAGTCAGATACATGAATCTGGAGTTTAGGAAGAAGTTGGAGCTAAAGATAGAAATCTGAGAGTCATTAACATATAGGTGGTAAATATCTATGCTAAATAGTTACCTTATTTCTCTTAAAAGTTCTTTTTAAAAAAGCTCTTATATGTCAAGACAAACATATATTACTTACTGTCACCAAAGTCTTATGCACCTATACCCTGAAAACAAAAATCCCTCTTTATTGAATCTAGGTATACCTACCAGTGCATAACCCTCTTCATCTGATTCAGGCTGAGACAAATCAGATTCACTCCTCGATTTGATCAATCTATAATTTGGACTCGCGTGGACTAGCCGGCTCTCTGCAGTAAGACTTTCACTCCTGTCTCACATGCACAAAGAAAAGTTTTTCAATTTGGGATTGTTAGTTAACATAAAATTGAATGGAACTAGCAGCACAGAGATAATACACACACACAGTGAGGAGTAGTTGTGTCAATGGGAAATCCTGAGTCTTGTGTAAGCAAAAAGCCTTTTACAATTATATCAAAATAACTTGCATGCCACTAAATTAGAGATGCAAATAAATCCATATGTTTGTCAACTGCTGTTGTTTATATGTATGAAAAATTGTGCCTCATTTAATCAGAAATGTATGTTAGAGGTTGAATCAGTATCACTCTTTAAATTACTTCGATACATTAATACATTATTTCACCCTACTCAATTTGTATTTCCTCCTCCATGTTTGTATTAATTTCAGAAGACCACTACAACTTCGAGAATAAAGTATTTCAATGCATAAAGTAACAACGGGGGTCGAGTAATATTTTAAGTTTCTAGTCAGTCCCACCTGGTCATAAGTCCACCCCCTTCAGAGGCACTTGTTGAAGGCTGCTGCAACTGTCCTTCTTCCTTTCGCTTCTGAAGCTCATCAATCACAGGACTTACTCCTAATATTAACAGGGCACACCGATGGATCACAGAGTTGCAGGCAGCAGTGTATACATCCTGACCCTCAGGAAGGTCTGTGCTGACCCTTCGCTCTTGCTGAGCCTGAGGAGGTGGATCATCAGCTCGAGCCCCAGACCCTGCCCCACTGTTCACTCTATCTCGATCTCGGCTACGAGCTACTTCACGGGCTGAGAGGAAACACTGAAAGATTTCTGTAACATGCAACACAAAAACAAGGTCTTAACACATGGGGAGAGAAGAGCAAAGAAAATAACAATAAAAATAGTCATAAAGTTTGGATCAAAAACTTATTGAAAGAGGGAAAAATTATTTTTTAGACATTAAATACAGATAGTTACTAAGTTAAAATTATACTAAATACATGTAAAATATTAAACTTTTCACCAAAAATTACAAGAGGAAATACAAATGCCTTTACAGAATTTAGATTTGATTTATTCTATTTCTACTCTTATGAATTAGTCCGACCAGTGCTTTCCAAAGTGTGGCCCCAGACCAGAAGCATCAACATTATCTGGATACTTAAAAATGCAAATTACTGGGCCCATCCCAGCCCTTCTGAATCAGAAACTGTAGGCATGGGGCCAGCATTCTGTGTTTTAACAGGTCTTCTAGCTAATCTAAAGTTTCAAAACTACTGGGTTAGATAAAAATAACTGCATATTTCTGAAATGTTCGTGACCTCAGTATGAAAAATGTCAGGTTACAAAAGAAACATAAAATTTAAGTTGCATTAGTTATAAAAAACCCCTCTTTTTCCTCTTCTAAAGTCTATATAATTCCTGACATCTACATTTTGCTGTATCTCAAACACATTAAAAAAAGTACAAGCACTAAAGTTCTTTGCTGAAACTGTATATGGTTATAATATATAGTCAAGATTGCCTCCAGACTCAAGTGGCATCACCAAGAATGTCCATCCGATACAAGCCCTTCCCAATTCACAAGTGTAAAAAGTCAGTGAGTTTAATTAAGGTTCTGATGCAGCAGGAGATACTTCCCAATAGGAAAGGAATTTTTGCTCAAATTTGGAGTGAAAACAGTATTCTTATTGGGAACCCAAGCAGAAAAGCTGGTAAAATACTAGCTTCATCTGTTAATACTGAAGTACAAACTTTAAAAATGGATTTTATATGTGCATTTTATAGAATTATTATAGCAGTACTGTCAATATGCTATTTTTAAAGTCTCTTATTTCTGCAAAAATCACAGCAACAAACTCAAGAGTACAAAGCTGGAAACCAGTTAAAGTAATTAAGAGAATGGTCACTGGAATTTTGGGCAGATCTCACTCTGATTCCAGCTGCTACTAATGGTGGCCCTCAGCACATAATTTTGCCTCCTTATACCTCAGTTTGCCCACCTCTAAGATAGGGTTAAGTATTAGAGTGCATCTCATTAGAGTGTCGTGAGGATTATCAGCTAATCTACAAGAGGCATTTGACCCAGTGCTCAGCAGATAATATAGGTGCTCAAAAACCAGAGGTGGTTTAAAAATTACTACTTCCTGGATGACTATTATGCTTTCTTTACTATAATTAAGGGTTATATTTTGTTATTGTGTTTTCCCCTTTGGACTTTACTTTCCAGAATTTCTAAACTAAGTTTTAAGTTTAACTGCAAAAGTTCCTTCAGCCCAGGTTTTTTAAAATATAATTATTCTCCCCGTCTCCAATCCCCTTTTTCCTCTTGGTTTTTTTGTGTGTGTGTGTGGTTTTTGGTTTGGGGCCACCTCCAAATCATTTTTAGAAGTATGCAGAACACAAATAAATTGATAATAAAAAGTGTCAAACTGATACATACAATCTAGCCATAATATTTTAGTTTACAAAGTGAATATACATTTTAACTTAAAATACCCAAATCACTCAAAAGATACTCACAAGTGCTTAAAAGCATGGGTATTTCCTTTTAAACATCTAAATGATTACCTTTAAAAATTATCTGTTGCCTTGGAATATGTAAATATGAAAAGTGTTATTCATTCAGCCAATAGTATCCTCATGTATATTCTTGCTCTCTACTGACAATGGCTGTAGTCAGTGGGTGAAATTTATAATTTTAAAACTGTAACATATAAAAAATAACTAGGCTCTCCTAGTAAGTGCAGAAAGGGCCTCTCTTCCTCACCACACAGAGGTTGGCCAGGCCCATGGACAAACTGGTACCCTCGAAAACGAACTCTAAATAACCTTCTCCAATCACTCATGGGCATCATTTCATGCATAAGACTCAGTGGAACAGTTACTATTTCTAAAATCCTGCTTTCAGAACTTTTCAGCCCAAAACATGCAATCCAATAGCTTCAAAATGTAACTAAGCACAGTTTTTAAGAGCTGAAACATTAGCTAATGTAAATTGAGATCACCAGGAGGATATGAGATCCTTTTAGAAAAACCACAGAGAAGTTTTTGCTTTTCTCTTCTCCAGTCAGTTCCCCTAACACGAAGAATGCCACAAAGTGTATCTGTGAAGTAAGAAGGGTGTACTCACTGCCAGCTGTCATCACTTCATGTTCTCTTTCTTCTTCTTCATCCTCTGGCTCAGGATGCCCCTCTTCCCTGTCTCGCTCAGCCTGTTCTTCCATTTCAGCTTCTTCATCAATGGTCCGGGTAAATGAATGCTCCTGAGGATCAACATCTGCAGAGTCTTGGTTTTCCGAGATCTTAAAGAAACAATCAAAGCTACACTGAATATTTTTTTTTCAAAAACTTGGAAAACTTTATTAAAACCTTGACTTTTTTTATCATGGAAAAGACTACTAATATCAATAACACATGAACTATACTACAAAACCCCAAAAGATACACAGGATAAATCTGAAAAGATTAGAAAGAATGTATGCACACAAAATATGTACAGAGACACCTATATGCCCTCCTATCCCCAGTATTTTGATTAGAATGTCATGTTATAAGTTGATTCAAATTTATATTGCTATTCACAGCTATAAACTCCTATAGAGCTGCAACTTAAAATGGATTTAGTGTGAAAGCAAGCATAAAAGGTAATTTAAAAACATGAATTTTTATACCATCTAGTCTCCCTCAAGCTGTATATATTATTGTTACTCTGTATAAATGTTTAACAATTCTAATTTAAAACTATTTTTTTAACTTTTTTTTGATGAGAACATTTAACTTCTACTCTCTTAGCAAATTTCAGTTATACAAGCAGTATTATTTTAATTTTTTTTCTTTACTTTGTTTTCCCCTAAAGAAATAAAAAATCAGAAATCTGATAAGGACAATGTTAATTTTATTGCCCACAGTGGTTCAGCTACCTAGCAGTCATCTAGAGGACAGAGTTCTTGCAAAAGATATTAAGAGCCTCAGGGGCGCCTCGGTGGCTCAGTCGTTGGGCGTCTGCCTTCCACTCAGATCATGATCCCAGCATCCTGGGATCAAGCCCCATATCCGACTCCCTGCTCAGCGGGGAGCCTGCTTCTCCCTCTCCAGATCCCCCGTGTTTGTTTCCTCTCTCGCTCTCTCTCTGTCATAAATAAATAAAATCTTCAAAAAAAAAAAGATATTAAGAGCCTCATGATCACCTCCCCCACAAATTTTAGTATAAAGTACAAGTGAAAATTTTTATTTAATGCATAATAAATGCATAAATAATAAATTTAATGCATAATATTTTGTGATTGACAGCCAGTAAATAAACATGGGAATTTCATAAAGACGGGGATACTGAGCCATCAGACTCATACAATGTATAAGTCACTTATCCCCATAATATGAAGTTTCAAATCTAGGCCTCAACAAAATGGCAAATTAATACATTTCATGGACTTTCAAGGTCACTAACAAACAGATCCACAAATATTAAATAAGTGCATGACAAAAGAATACTATAATACAAATGCGGAGATAGAGTTTGGTTTTTAAAATCTAAGATCTCAGTAACAGTACAAAGCATCTAACGAATGAAGTTTTAAAGTAAGCATTTCTGAAGGTGATGTATTATCCAGGCTCCTAATTACAAGATCATGTTATCAGGATTACCAAGCATTTTACAAATCACCTATTTTTGTTGCAAGAAT
Source organism: Ailurus styani (assembly GCA_002007465.1). Classification (NCBI taxonomy): domain Eukaryota; kingdom Metazoa; phylum Chordata; class Mammalia; order Carnivora; family Ailuridae; genus Ailurus; species Ailurus styani. The sequence continues at coordinate 6,339,912 of LNAC01000018.1, read as the reverse complement.
AACTTCTGGAGCATTCCTCTTTTTCTTTTTTTTCCCAGAGAGAGAGAGAGAGAGAGAGAGAGCATGCACAAGAGCACAAGCGGGGTGAGGGGTGAGGGGTGGGGGTGGAGAGAAAGAGAATCCCAAGCAGGCTCCACAGCCAGTGTGGAGCCCTACACTGGGCTCAATCTCACAACCCTGAGATCAAGACCTGAGCTGATATCCAGAATCAGAGTTAACTCACTGAACCACTCAGGCGTCCAACTTAGAGCAGTCTTAAGAAAAGGTTTCAATCTTAACCATCAGTGGTGGACAACTCTAATTATGAGAAGGCTCTCTTCCTTATATTCAGCTAACAGTGATTCCCCATTCAATTGTGACCCTTTGGTGCTACCCATGGCCTCTGGAAGAAAGAAACACACTTATTTCCTCTCCTACAGGGAAGCTTTATTTTTAAGGCAGCTATCAAGTGACTCCCTTTTTCATTTCCTTAGGCTAAACATTTTTTTTAAAGATTTTATTTATTTATTTATTTGACAGAGAGAGAGAGATCACAAGTAGGCAGAGAGGCAGGCAGAGAGAGAGGAGAGAGGAGGAAACAGGCTCCCTGCTGAGCAGAGAGCCCGATGTGGGGCTCGATCCCAGGACCCTGAGATCATGACCTGAGCCGAAGGCAGAGGCTTTAACCCACTGAGCCACCCAGGTACCCCTAGGCTAAACATTTTTGACACTTCCAGTTCTTATATGACCTTCGGACCTTTCACCGATCCAAGATATCCTTTGTTAATGTTCCTCATAATTTATAGCACCCCAAATTAAACAGGATAATTCAAATACGGTCTAATCAGCATAAAATAAAGGAATAACATTTCATATGCCTTACACAAGTCTATTTGTTATTACTTATACAGCCTACGAATATACAAACTTTCTTAGCAACCATATCACTTGATAAATGTGGGTTAAATAAACCCCAATCTTTTACTCATCCAATTTCTTCACTATCTAAAGAAGTATGTACTCATATTTATTGAGCATCTGCAATAATCAAGGCACATTTTTTCCCCTCACTTAAACCAATATGGAGCTATCTCTCACAGTTTGCAGAAAAACAGAAATTAACTGATTTCCAACTTTACCCATCTGTCTCGTGATGATGACCTGGTCTGAATAAGTTCAAGGTTCTTGCAAGCAAGTAAACGACTTCGAACTTTGTACACACAACGGTACACTTCTGATAAGCTTTTACCAGGTTGATATCTAAATAAAGAACCAAAATAGAAAAGTTACCTAATTTCTAACATCATGAGAGCAAATATTTGTCTGAGGATAGTTTTAAGTTACTTGCCGGCTTTCTCCACATGCTTGGCTAAGTAAATTTGTGTGTTTCAGAAGTGCTGCAAGAACAAATCTAGACACAGTGTCCAAGAGTGACTCATTACTTAAAGTTGCACTGTCCCAATCTGAAAACAAAAATTATGCACTGACATTTAAAAGGGCTCAGAAAACAGTTCAGAATAATTTTAATCGCTTTAGTAATGCAACATCTGAAGGGTATCATTTTCCTAAACATTATTTAACAAATGTACCTACTAGATGCCAGATATTGTTCCTTGTGCTGGGGATGCAGCAGTTAACAGAACTAAGGCCCTCATCTCACAGAGTTTATTTTCTAGTTGGGGTGGGGGTGGGTACCAATAAATACAAAAATTAATATGACAGAAAAGTGCTACAGAGAAAAATAAAGCAGTGTGGGATTACTATTTTATATAGGCTGGTTTACAAAGATCTTGGATAAGGTACAGGTGAGCAGAGATGCAGACGAAGTCAGGGAAGGTGCCATACAGAAACAGTGTCCCCTCAGAAAAAACTAGTATAGAGGCCCTGAGGAAGGTTCAAGGAGGCCACTGTGGCTGGAACAAAGCGTGCATGCACAAGTGGTAGGAGACATTAGAAAGTTGGCTGGAGACCAGATCATACAGGGCTTTGCAGGCCACTGCAAGTCCTTTAGATTTTACTCTGAGGGAACTGGGAAGCACCTTAGAAGGCTTTGAACAGATACACAATATGATCTGACTCGTGTTTTAAAAGGCAGACAGGGACAGCAACAGCAGTACTGCAGTAATTCAGATGAGAAACGATGGCGGCTCAGATCAAAGCAATAGCAGCGGAAGTGGTGAGAAGTGGTCGGATTCCAAATGTGTTTTAAAGGTAGAGTTGACAGAATTGGTGATTGATCAGATGTGCAAATATGAGAAAAGTCAACATTGACTAGAAATGTACTTAGAATGTGGTTGGCATTTACTGAGACAGGAAGATCACAGGAAGAACACTTTTGGAAAATAAGAGGTGAAATCTTGAGTATGGTCTTAAGTACTGTCTATTAAAGCATTCTTGTGGAGATATTGAGTAAACTAGTCAAGTGAGGACATATCTGATACCTGAAGCCATTATGAACACCGTAATAAATGAAATGAATTGAGTAAGAAATCAAACAACATCTGGACACAGATGAATACATACAATAGAAAACCAAAATCACAGCATTAGATGATGAGAACTAGGCAGGTGTTTTAATTCCATGGTAGTATACTAGTACTGTATTTTAAAAATGTAATACATCTGGTAGATTCCAAATGGGGGTGGGAGGTTTACTGTCTGCTAAACTCTTGTTAATCTGACAGATTTACCATGCTACTTAAAAATAAAACCAACCAAACAAAAAACACCCATAGAAAATATCAAGCCCCAAGTTTTGTTTTGTCGTTAATCCCTTCTTAAAACTCCTATCTCAAAAGATACAATTTTACATCTTGGTTTTCCAGTCATTTCTGTATGCTTAGGGAAAAAACTAAACTCAGACTTACCTATTTTATAGGAAAAAAAACACAAACACAAAAAACAAACAAACCCTGACAATACAAACATGTCTGATTAAACAGACTCTTAAACTAGACCCATTTATACTGCAGGGAATCCTTCAGTAAAATGCCTCTGGATTTATCTTTTATATAAATCCATTTTCCCACAGTAGGTTTGCTTAAAGTGGGATACATACCTAAAGTATTTTCCACAAAGAGGAAAAAGAAATTTATGTTCAAAGTTATTTGTAAAATACTTTTTTCTATAAAAAAGGAAGAGTGATCCCTGTGATTTCCTATTTACATATATACATATATATTAGTCAGTATTATATAAGCTATCTCCATATTTACCAACTTCGTCCTCTTCATCTTACCTTTACTAACAGCATAATCCTGCATGCTGATCCAAAGGCTTCGCGCAGGCTCTTTTGAACAACCCAATGCCAAGTCTACATACACAGCTATTTCAGGCCGCAGTTTGTAATCAAAAGGCTTCTGTTCTTCATTGCCTGAAAGAGCTACTTCTAACAGGCAACTCATACATTTATCTAAAAATAATTATTCAAGTGACCAATTTTAAGCCTGAACAATTTTAGTGTTACAAATAAAATCTTATCTCTTTTATTTAATCCATATTTAACAATACATTTCAAACCATTTTAAGAAGATGTACAAAGGTAAAGTCCTGTAACATTTCTCAATGAGAGATAATACCACCACCCGTTCAATCCCCTCCAGAAGAATGTGTGACCAAATGTAACCCCTAGGGAGGAGTTCTGGCATTCTGGTAAGCAGATGCCAGGGAAGCTACATGTCCTATGTGTGAAGTACAGGTCTGGAGAACTCTTCTGTTCAAAATGGAATGACATCCTTACTGAGAAACATGGGACTCTGGGAAAGAGACAAGAACCTTTTCCTTTTTCTAGACTTAAGGGAAAATAATCAGTTAAGTATGACTTAAGAGAGAATCAAGATACCATGAACAATTTCTCTACTGATATTTACATTTGTTCAAATAGTTCCTAACTTTTTAATGGGACATTTTGGCATTCAGAATTCATTTTCCATTACAAGAAAAGAGCCAAAAAAAAAAAAAAAAGAAAAGAAAAGAAAGAAAAGAAAAGAGCCAAGTGATAGGTTTGGGGGCTAATATCAAAAGTCAATTTAACCCATAATATAACTGAATTATCCTATATTTACAATTTTACAAAGGACAATGCCCTTTTCCTAATACATGCAAGAATTTAAACATAAAATATAACAATAGCTTCATGATTTTATAATTTTAAAAACTGAAAGATAACATTAAAACAAATTTGTTTTATTCATACTAAAGGCCAGTTATCTGACTAACGTAAATATACAGAAATATGAGGAAGGTAGAGATAAAGATACTTTTGTCCTCAAGAGGACATTTGTGATATCACAGAACTAAACACTGACAGCACTGGAACCATGTTCACAATGTTAAACATTCCTTGAAAAAACATTTTACTTTTCTTTATTATTATTATTATTATTATTATTATTATTATTATTATTGTTATTATTATTATTATTATTTGCCCCAGGGGTACAGGTCTGTGAATTATCAGGCTTACACCTTTCACAGCATTCACCATAGCACAATGTCCAAAACCCATCCACCCTAACCCTACCCTCCCACCCATTTTACTTTTCTTGATACAACTGTATCTTAAGTACCAGTCTAGCATTCAATAACCAAGGCCAGAATCACTATCTGGTTCATAAATGAAATGATGAATATACACTCTCTATTTGGGAAATGAGGAAAATCTTCAGCAGCTCCTCTCACTCCCACTCCCCAACCCTCTAAACCCAAAGCAGAATATGTCATTTTTGTCTTGGTTTCTATTTTTTGTTTTCCCTCTCGATTGAGATTCTTTTAGATTAAGTATTCTCTTGGACTTTCCTTCTTGGGCACTCTCTGAGTCGCTTTCTCTCATCAGAGGAACAATGAATTTTAAGTCAATAAGACCAGAGAGGCTATCTAATCAGCTCCTTATTTTATGGATCAAAATTATAGGCCCAGGGAGATTAAAGGGCCAATCCTAAATAACACAACCAGATCACCTGTTCAGGAATTCGAAAAATCTTCATGTTCAGACAGTCTGAGAGCTAGCCTACCAGCAAAGAAGACAAATGGGAGATGAGCCAGGAAAGAGAAACTCCAAAGGCAACATAAATGGGGAGGAAAAAAAAATATGGAATCATACAAGGTAACATCAGCATGAACGTAGGATAGGCTGGGAGGAGAAGGGATTGCCACTCACATCTGGGAGGTGTCTGAACATTGAACACTGGCAAGTCAGGTAACCTTACAGAGCTTTACATTCTATGAAGCATTTTCATAACCTCCAAGCCCCAGAAAACAAGCAATCAAGCATATTCCCATTTTTATAAGTTAAATGACTTGCCCCAAATGAGTGATAAATAACGACAGGGTGGGACCAGACCTACATTGCCCTAGTTTGGAGGCTCTTTTCACTACACAGTACTGCAGGATTTAACTTCTTCTAAGGGTTCCAAGTCACAGTATCAGATTCCTCATCCAGCTAATGTTTCACTTGTTTGCTACCAGTTCTCTAATCAGCAAACCCAGAAAAAGAGAAATCTCCAATGGAGACACAAACACAAGCATGTATTTTAAACACTGTAGAGAAGCACATTACCTAACTGAGGGGTGTCCATTTCTACACCATCACTAAAAAGTGGTGTTTTCATCCAATATGCAGTGTCCTGTTCCTCTGGAGACACAGGGGAGCCCAGAAGCATACCACCAAGACACCGCCCAATAAGGAGAGCAATTGTTCTTTCCAGATCCACAAGCCACACCCAGGACTGGGCTGGCTGAGGTAACGGCATGCCAGCAGGATCAATCAATTCTGGCCCTCCTAGAGACAAAATCATTAGTAATTATGTCTTATCTGGTATTAAAGAGTCTCGATCATTTTCATTTCTATTACACTGTAATAAGACAATGAAGCAAACTNAATGAGAGGTAATTCAGTTTACTTCTCAAATCTGTTTGACAATTTGATGAAATAACTCTTTTTTTTTTAAAGATTTTATTTATTTATTTGACACAGAGAGAGAGATTACAAGTAGGCAGAGAGGCAGGCAGAGAGAGAGGAGAGAGGAGGAAGCAGGCTTCCTGCTGAGCAGAGAGCCCGATGTGGGCCTCGATCCCAGGACCCTGAGATCATGACCTGAGCCGAAGACAGGGGCTTTAACCCACTGAGCCACCCAGGCGCCCATTAAAACACTTTCTGTATATATTCTCTTTACTAGGCTAACTTAAAATATATTCACATGAGTTTGCCATCAAATAAAATTTCCCTTGTTGGAGTTACTAATTTTAGAGATAAACATTAAAACAGTATATGACAGAAATATCCCAAGGGATTCTATTCCTACTTTTCATTATCCAGGTCAAATTTCACCATAACAGTGAGTACTTGAGGCTGCTCATCCCTCCAAAATCAATATAAGAACTGATCTAGTAAAATGACACTTATCACTGTTTAATGTTTTTAAGGCCTGAATTCAGAACTTTTTTTTTTTTTTAAGATTTTATTTATTTATTTGACAGAGAGAGAGAGATCACAAGGAGGCAGAGAGGCATGTAGAGGGAGGGGGGAAGCAGGCTTCCAGTTGAGCAGAAAGCCCAATGCAGGGCTCAATCCCAGGACCCTGGGATCATGACCTGAGCTGAAGGCAGAGGCTTAACCCACTGAGCCACCCAGGTGCCCCTCAGAACTGTCTTGTACTGAAATCAAGACCCATGATTTATTGCATACCTGTTTTTAAAAGTTCTTCACTTAGAAAAACTAGGGACGGCTGGGTGGCTCAGTTGGTTAAGAGGTTGCCTTCGGTTCAGGTCATGATCCTGGAGTCCCAGGATCGAGTCCCATATTGGGCTCCCTGCTCAGCAGGGAGTCTGCTTCTCCCTCTGACCCCCCCCTCCTCTCATGTTCTCTTTCTGTCTCATTCTCTCTCTCAAATAAATAAATAAAATCTTAAAAAAAAAGAAAGAAAGAAAAACTACACTTAGCCATATAGGAACAGATGTCAATCAAATCATTAAAGAAAAACGAAGATGATCATCAAGTCCAAAAACTGGTTATTTAAAAAGACTGATAAAATGAACAAACCTCTAATAAAAGATGGCATAAATTCAAAAATTAGGACTAAAAAGGAGGATGTAAACACAGTTACACTAGGGATTTTAAAAAAACCATTAATGAGTACAATGAACAATTTTATGCCAATAAATTTGAGGGGCACCTGGGTGGCTCAGTTGGTTAAGCATCTGCCTTCAGCTCAAGTCATGATCCTAGGGTCCTGGGATCAAGCCCATGAGGCTCCCTGCTCAGCGGGAACTCTGCCCCTCCCTCTCCATCGGCCTCTCCCCCAGCTCATGCTCTCTTCTCACACTATCTCTCTATCAAATAAAAATAAATTCTTTAAAAAAAAAGTTTGAAAAACAACAAAATGACATTTTCTGGAAAGATATCAACTTCCAAAATGGGTTTAAGAAGAAACAAAAAAACTAGAAAAGAACAGTAACAACTAGGGAAAGAAAAGTAATAGCCAAAGTCTACCTAAATGTCACGGCCAGGTGGTTTTACAGATGAAGTCTTCTAAACCTTCAAAAAAAGATAACCTCTATCTTACATAAGCCACTTCAGAGCAAAGGGAAAAAAGGGAAGACTCTGAACTGATGCTATGAGGTTAGTATAACTGTGGTAGTAAAAATGACGCAAGAATAACACAAAAAAGGGAAATCATAGAAAAATATCAGTTATGAGAATACACATGCAAAAATCCAAAATAAGATGATACCTAACTTACCTAATACAAAAAGAGTGAATCTTAACAAGTTCTGAGATGCTTTAGAAAAACAAGAGTAAACCTGAAATGGCTCCATATAAAACCTAATTAAATACCTGCTACAGTTGTAACCTTGACACTTGACTTATTTAAACCCAGTTGTCACAGATCCATATAATGTTAAAGTAAGACAGGTCCTCATTGTCATCTTGTCCAATTCTAATACTTCCAGAAGAAACCAAGGCTTAAGGAATTATAGGCAACCTGCCCTAGATAATATAGCCAAGTCATTAGCTTTATGCCTTAGTCCAGGATTCTTTCTAATGAAACATGTGGCCTCACTTGAAAGGTTTTTAAGACTTAGTAATCAAACTCCTTTGATAGCCTTATGATAGACTTCAGTGGAAAAACACATTGTTTTCTAGACATAGTACTTTAAGCTATATCCAAATGAATATCAAAACCATCATCATTTTATAAATTAAGACTGAATTTAAGTGTCATACCTAAAATCAGAATGCTATTTCCTATAAAGTTCCTTAAAAAAAAAAATCCACATAAAGAGATTCCCAATTGCCATCTTCCACATTCAGTTATCTATAAATCCAACCAAAATACTAAATATTTTACTGTCAAATAGAGATTTAAAACTAAAGATCTTTTCATTTAAGAAATAGAACTTTTTAATCAAATCAATCCACTGACTGTAAAATGTGTCCCTATCCTGCTGCCTGAACTATAAAAGAATGCTTTCTTATTATCCAATGTAAGATGTATCCTAATTTCAACGATGTCAAAATTTGAAATAAAATGTGTCTCAGAATCAGTGAAATATACTATTCAAACCTAATGATCATATAAAAACCCTATTTATGACACTGTTACATGTGAGCAACTTTTTGAGTTTTCTCATCTCAGTCGCCCTTTAGGCTGTAAATTCTTAGACCATAACAACTTTACCTTTTGATTACATAAAACACCCAAGTATCAGATATGATCTACCTGATGCACACAAGAGGAACAACTTTTCCCAAAGCCTTATTTGTTGTTTTACTACGTTTACTTACCATGAAGAGGCCACTGTAACTCTTGGTCTTCTAAAAGAGCGGCAGCTGGCAGGAGTCTATTAAGGCAATCAAGAGGTGGCAACAAGTCGAGGAGGTAACTCAACAGAGGCCGTGCCACTGACACGGGGAGTAACAGTAGAGAGTTAACAATCTGGCAAAGCATACTGCCTGCAGCTGAGACGTATATCACATCTATGAAGGGTAAGAAATTCAACATGGATCAATTGTTTCAAACTTAAAAAAGAAAAAACCTAAAAAATACTATTTTAGCCTAGAACTAGAGTATACTAATTAGATAACTCTTTGTTGAACATGTACCTGGTAGCTGATGTGGTATTGGTATTTACTCACTTTCAGAAAGTACCACCAACAGATACTTTGTGGAAAAGCATACAGATCCCTGTGCCAGTAAATTCAAAGGATTATAGCTGCTTCCCTTAAAATGCATTATGAATGTCTTATTCAAAAATATATCCTCATTCCTAGATTTACTTAAGAAATATTTATTGAGTACAACATACCAGGCACTGTTCTAGGTGAAAGGGAGACAGCCATGAACAAAGAGCTAAAAACTCCTACCCTCATGATTGTTACATGCTATGTTTTTTAAACCAAATTTACTTTTTTAAAAAATTAAGATCACTTCAAAGCATCTGTCTTTTTATTTATATTGGTTTCAAATTAATTTTATTTCCATATTTCATTGTATTTGGGGCAGGGAGGACCATCAGAGATAAGTTCCATTTGAAGAGATTAAATTTTAAATACCTGTGGAAAGACAAAAATGAAGGTGTCTAGTAAGCAACGGTTTTAGTTGATCAGTTTCTTTCTTTATTGAGTTGGGGAACTTCAGAGAGAAGGAGGTTTCAGAGACATACTGAATTTTAGTTGCCTTTGAGACAACCAAGAAAAGACACCCAATAGGTAACTAGAAAAAGCTTTGATGTGAAAAAGAAGTTCTCAGCTAGATGCAGATATGGAAATCAACAGACACGGGGTGATCAACAGAAATGGAACCAGATCAGATCATTCAGGGAGAAAAAAGAAAATTTTGAAGGCAAAATTCAGAGTATCTTAAACATTAAAGAGCATGTCCAAGGAAAAAGAGCTTATAGGAAATGACTGAAAACAAAGTGATCAGAGAAAAATGAGACAAAACAGGATTGTGACTACACAGAAACTCAGAAAGAAAGCATTTCAAGAAGTAAAACACTGGCAAATGCTGAAGAAAGGTAGAGAAACAGCAGATAAAAATTCATTTTATGCCACTTAAAATTAATCTTTTTTTCCTTAAGAGAGAAATTCATTTTATTTTTTTTATTATGTTCAGTCAGCCAGCAAATTAATCCTTTTGAGTATCACTGAAATGCCTTTAAATTAGGGCTCTTTCATGTCAATTAGCATCTTTCAAGAGCAGTCATTATCAATCACTGTTAGCATCACTCCAAACCAAAATCAAAGGGATCTTCAATAGCAAGGAGACTGAAGATCATTCCTATTCCACTCAGAAGTTTCAGGTCTCTTAAGGCTTTGGTAAAGCTAAGAATTCCTGCTTTACAACCACTGATTAAATGTCAAATCCAGTACCAAACACACCTCTTAATTTTTCTCCAACGCTGCCATTCCAAGGACTTTCTTTGAGCAAATTTGCAGAACGTGAATAAATATCCGTGGCATGAGGCAACAAGAGCTGAAGATGTTTATGAAGCAGCGCCACACTGCTTGAGTTCTGGGGGGAAAAGTTCTTAAATTACTACTGTGTAAGATTCAAAGTCTAGAAATACCATGCTTACCCAAATATCTGAGTTTCAAGGTCCTTGGGAGAGTATCATGAAAGGCAAAGGATAACATACCTCACTAATGCTATTGATATGGCAAAATGCCAGCAGCTGTTTCTGCAGTGAACACAGGAGTTCATGAAGATGAGCAGGCTGACTGTTTTCTGAAGATGATGTTCCAAGTAGAAATTTATCACTATTCTTTTCTAGCTCTCCAAAGGCTTGATCCTAAAATGATATATAAATGAAGATTATATTTGAAGTGCTTGAAAGTGAAAGTCAAGTTCTACGATAAATGATTGTAACTTAAGAAGCCACTCTCTCCTTTTTTTCACATTATCAATCTTTAAATCTTTGCAGTTGTTACTAGCTATTAGCAAAAGTTAAGCAATTTCAATGCTTTACCATTCAAAAAAAAGTAATACATGTTTTACTACAAACACTTTGAATATAGAGAAAACAGTGCAATATCCATAGACAACATACTTCATATTTTAATGCAATTTCTTTCCACACCTCTTGCATAAAGGTTTTGTTTTCACATGGTTGTGAAAGGACGTAATTGAACATTTGAACCCAATTCCCAGAAATTAAATTAGTTTCTTATTATAAAAGAAGTCATGTCAACTATACTTAAAGTAAAAAATAGGTAGGAAAAAAAGAAATGGACTAAAGAGACATGACAACTAAATAGAGTGTGATCCTGCATTTGAGGGAGGGGTTGTTATAAAGCACTTTTTTTTTTAAGAATTCATTTCTTTATTTGACAGAGAGAGAGAGAGCGAGAGAGAGCAGACAAGCAGAAGGAACAGCAGAGGGAGAGGGAAAAGCAGGCTCATTGCTGAGCAGGGAGCCCAATGCGGGGCTTGATCCTAGGACCCTGGGATCATGACCTGAGCCAAAGGTAGTCGCTTAACTGAGTGAGCCACCCAGGCATCCCTATAAAGCACATTATTAAGACAATTATAAAAATATGAATATGGATTGTGTATTAAATTGTATCAATGTTAAATTTTCTGAATAACTGTTCTGTTGTTATGTAAGAGAATGCCCTTAAGAAATACATGCTTAAGCATTTAAGAATAGTCAGGACAGTATCTATACTCTCAAATGATTTAGGATAATAGACAGACAGAGATGGTAAAGCTAATTTGGCTGAAGAGTAGAAGGGAGTTCTCTAATTCTTGAAACTACTGTGTAAGTTTTAAATTATTTCAAGTTAAAAATATTTTTAAAAAAATAACTGTTCTTGTAAAAAATTTAGAAAATAACAAAACCCTATTTAAAAACAAGTTAAAATCACCATTTAGCCAACACCTGAAGAAAATCACTATTAATGTTTTTTAGTGTATTTCCTGATTGTTGTGACTTTTGCATTTTTTTTGTAATACTGCATATTGTTTTAAATCTTCTCTTTTCCAACAGATTTGTAAACATTATGTCTTCGCAAACCATGGGTATATAAATTTTAAGAGCCATAATATTCCCTTGAGTATATATACAATAATTTACCTAGCCATTTTAGATATTTAAGTTAAGATTTTATATCTTATAAAGATGTGATGAACATCTTTATGCATAAAATATGGTCTATGTTTACAACATGCAAGACAGTCTCAGCACATTTTAAGGCCCTTGCTATATAAGATGCCAAGTCAGCACTGCTTATAGATTGAATGTTTGTGTCACCTCAAAATTCACATGTTGAAACCTAATCCTCAATGTGATGGCATTTGGAGAGAGGCCTTTGGGAAGGGATTAGTGGCCTTATGAGAGAGACCTGCTGTGTGAGGACACTCAGCAAGATGGCTATCAATGAACCAAGAAGCTGGCACCAACAAATCTGCCAGCACCTTGATCTTGAATTTCCCACCTCTCTAATAGTGAGAAATAAGTCTGTGTTATTTAAAAGCCACCCAGTCTATGGTATTCTGTTTATAGTAGCCCAAACAGACTAAGAAAAGCACCATCATTTCAAAATCTTAGAACATTACAGGGGCGCCTGGGTGGCTCAGTCACAGTTAAGTGTCTAACTCTTGATTTCAGCTCAGGTCATGATTTCAGGGTCATGAGATAGAGCCCCATGTCAGGTTCCACATGGGGCATGGAGCCTGCTTGAGATTCTCACCCTCCCACCTCCCTCTTCCCTAGCTCCCCCACCCTCCCATCACACACACTTTCTCTCTTAAAAAAAAAAAGAAAGTAAAAGAACATGACAGGTTTAAAACACTTTAGAAAGAAACAATAATTTATGATTTTGTCCAAAAGCAGTTAATATTTTATTTCCATTTCCATATATCATACACATCTACCCCAGCCCTAATGGCATTAGAAAGGCATTACTTTATTTTCTTTTTCACTAATTTTATCTTTAATTGTAGTAAAATACATACAATATCAAATTTATTATTAACTTTTTTTTTATTTATTTGACAGAGAGAGACACAGTGAGAGAGGGAACACAAGCAGAAGGAGTGGGAGTGGGAGAGGGTGAAGCAGGCTCCCCACCGAGCAGGGAGCCCGATGTAGGGCTTGATCCCAGGACCCTGGGATCATGACCTGACCTGAAGGCAGATGCTTAATGACTGAGCCACCCAGTGCCCCACCTTAACCATTTTTGAGTATGCAGCTCAACAGTGTCTCATGTGTTCACATCATTGTGCACATGACGCTTTTAATTATATAAATGCAAGATTATATCTTCCTTTGTAAGAAGGACAAATAAAAGCATTAAGAAAGCTCTGACTTGAGGAGTTTAGATTCTTGCCTAAAGTACCTGTAGCAGCTACGCAAGGAGGTTCCCTAACGACATACCACTAATTACCTACAGCAGCTTCTAGAGCTGAAGGCAAAACTATCAAATCACAGTAACTGGATGATGTTTTCTTCCAAAGGACAAGTGCATCAAACTATATTTGTGGTGTTAAGAATCCCATCCATGGGCTTCACACTTGATAGTGACAGCTAGTCCACTTTAAGAGAAAGGCACTTTCTTTCATGCTGCACAAATGTTCCTAATGACTTTGGGAAAAAATATCCTGTCAATAACAAATGACATTATGACATTGTTCCCATTCCATGTGCAGCCAAACATCAGATCAAATATATATTTTTAAATCTAAAAGAAAATAATTATATAGGTCCAACTGTCATTCAGATTTATCCACCTTTTAATGTGGACAGAACAGAACACTAAGACTTGCACAGAAGAAGATACACACCTAACCCTGACAATGTCTAAGAGACAATACGAAAAGATACACAAACCATTCAAAGTTAGTTACACAGTATACCTTGTCTCTAAAAATTGCTGAAGTTACACTAAGTTATAATTACACAGTTAAATAGGGTTATCTGGGTAAGGCTTCCCTGAAGAAGTCACAGATTACTAGAGCAAGCTGGAAACAGATAATGCCATGTCCACAAGCTCAGATGAGTGGTGTGTCAGCCAAACGATGAAGGGTCTGAAGGGGTTTTAATTTACTACTGCTGGAGTTAGTCCAGCAGTAAGATGCAGAGAAGAGACCAGCAAAAAGTGACAATAACTACAACAATGCTATTAGCATTAGGTCATGATGTTGTGGGTTAGAACCCACAGAAATGGGGGTGGGGGGAGAGATGGATCTAAGAAACACTTAGGAATTAAGAGTGTCCTAACACAGGGAAAGCTGTAGTGTCCATTGTCTTCTCTCCTACTGACCAGCCTATTCCTAGTAAGTACCAACCACACTGTAATTATAGGTTTGTATCTGGTAAGGTTAATCCCTTCCTCATTGTTCTTCTCTTGAAAAATGTTGATGACTATTTTTATTTGTTTATTTTTGAACATTAACATAAGAAAAACTTGGTAAAATTCTAAAAAAAAAATCTTTTTGGAATTCTCAATTACAGGTCATTTAGCTCATACAATATTTCAGAAGATCTGACACATGTGTTCTGCCTCTGGGGGAGTGGAATCTAGAGTTTTTTCTATTTCATATGTATTTAAAAGTCAAACTACCTTAATCTGAAGCCATCCCTATCCCTTCCAAAAAAGAAACACAAAAAACAAAAAAATCCAAGCTTTATTCTTTCTTTACTACAAAGAAAAAGAGCAACTTACTGTATAAAATCCTAAATTTCTTAAGAGAGTCTTCATCAAAATTTCAGCCAAATGAGTGTCTGGATGGCAGCTCTGAGTACCATAAGGTTGATCTGACAGGTTTCCATAGCCAGTACACACAGAAGAGAGGTCAACAGCATCAGAGGGCGAGCTATACCCAAGTAAGGAAGCTACATGGGTATGATCTTGCAAACTTGTCAGAATGATATCCAGTTGCATTCTCTAAAGAAAAATATTTTCATCAATGAAAGAGGTACAAATAAATAATTAGTTTAAAATGCACTTAAAGAGAAAAAAAGTGATCTCGCTTAATATCCTGATATTTCAGGAAGTGTATAATTAAAAGAAAAGTTATTCCACGGATACCATTTGGAAAAATGTAACTTACAATATTTTATTCCTTCTTTTACTATAATACCCAAAACTCTAAACAAAATGGTACTCTCTACATAAGGACTTTAAGACTTTTAAGAGTAGGAGATGTCAACAGATAAATTATACTATGTATTTTATAGAATTATGAAAGTAACTATTTATTCTACTATTTAAGATAAATCATCTGAAATCTAAACTACTGAAAACTACTCATTGGAGGCTTCTGTGGATATTATATTGCCAATAAGTACGACTTTTCCCCTGAAATCTATAACTCTACAATTGATAGTTCTACTTGGTCGAGCAAAATGTACTTATTTTAATGTACATAAAATGAGAAGAATAAGCACATTCATGTCCTCAACTACATTTTCATAACAGTCATCTTCTTTTACTTTTTTATATATAAGCATATATATATAAACGTTCTGGGCATGGAACCAACAGTAGCACATGACCTTGGTTTCAACTTAGCACACTATAAACTAAAATGTCTCTGGTTTGATAGTATAGGCAAAAAAATTATTAAATTTTAATAATTAGCCCCAAATCATTTAATAGATTACTATTTGCTTCACAAGTTCATTAGAATTCTGGGAACTCTTACAGCAGAAAACATTAAATATTAGGATTTACTAAACTCATAAAGTATTATTCCATGAACACATGGTAATCGATAGCTTTATTTCCCCCTCAGTCTATTTCAGTGTCTGTGATATTACTGGTTTACTTAGATACCATGCAAAGGCTCACCTGTCCTTTAGATAAGCTTTCCCATCTATCAGGTCCTTGGGGTAAAAGAGAATGAAGCAATTCCATACGTTCTCGTAATGGAGGTAATAGCATGGTTGCTCCCACTGACAGAGTTTCAATTACCACCTAGTATCAAAAAAGAAAAGTGTATTTACTTCCCTACTCTTTATCTTTTTAACAGAAACACATGAAAAATAAATGCACTGATTTGTTAGGATCATGGAAGTCTGAAGAAGGTAGATCACAGAAGTCTGAAGAAAGCGACATGAAAAAAGCAAGCATGCAATCCTTTAGATGTCTTTAAGTAGACTAGAATACATATTTTGAATTTGCCACTAATAGCTAATCATCATTCAACAAATATTTAGTATTGACTGTATAACATAGAGCCTGGTAAGACTCTTTGCAAGGTGCTATAGACGTGGAAATGAACAAGACAGACAAAAGTCCTGCTTTTGTAAGCCTATAGTCTAGTGGGAAAGAGACCCTGAGGCAAGTAATTTTAAGTGTGAAAGGATATATAGGGAAAGTAAAAGGAAGTACAAACTTGAATGAACACACACACAGATAACTAACATGGTTTATGGGCTCACAGAAAGTCTGAAATGCCCTGAGAATTGGGCATTTAGGTTGAAATTTTTATTTTATTTATTTTTATTTTATTTTATTTAAAGGTTGTATCTATTAGGGCGCCTGGGTGGCTCAGTCAGTTGGTTGTCTGCCTTCGGCTCAGGTCATGATCTTAGGGTCCCAAGATTGAGACCCGCATCAGGCTCCCCACTCAGTGAGGAGTCTGCTTCTCCCTCACCTCCCAGGTCATGCTCACTCATGCTCTCTGTTGCTATCTCTGCCTTTCTCTCTCAAATAAATAAATAAAATCTTTAAAAAATAGATTTTTATTTATTTGAGAAAGAGAGAGAGGGAGAGAGACAGAGGGCATCACAGGGAGTGAGCATGAGTGGAGGGAGAGGGAGAAGCAGGCTTCCCAATGAGTGGGGAGCCCGAAGTGAGGCTCAATCCCAAGACCCCAGGATCATGACCCAAGCTGAAGGCAGAAGCTTAACTGACTGAGACATCCATGTGACCATAAATTAAGAATTTTAAAACAAGAAGGACTTAGACCAACAAACATGCAGGTAGCTATTAAGAACAGCTGCACAGGGCACCTGGGTGGCTCAGTTGGTTAAGCAACTGCCTTCAGCTCAGGACATGATCCCAGAGTCCTGGGATTGAGCACATTGGGCTCCCAGCTCCATGGGGAGTCTGCTTCTCCCTCTGATTTTCTCCCCTCTCATGCTCTATCTCACACACTCTCACTCTCTCTCTCCAATAAATAAATAAAATCTTTAATAAATAAAAAAAAAAGAACAGCTGCATTGTTTTAGGCCTCATAATTTTTCAGGGTCATAGCTTCTTTAACAGTAAAATGAGGGTGTTGGACTAGAAAAAAAAAGACTCTTGAGGATTAAGAGCTCTTTTAAATTTAGAATACAGCAGGTTTTAAAAACCTCAAAAGAAGGTTTAGAATATAAAATTAAATTTCTCATGAAGTAGTTGGAGGAAAATGGAAAACAGGAAAGAAAACACAAGAAAAATTATGAGGACTCATCCAGGAGGTCTAGTATCCCGATAATGAGGAGTTCCAGAAAGAGAAAACACAGAAGAGGAAATCAATATACAATATACTCCAAGCTAACTTCTTAAAACTGAAGACTATGAGTTTCAAAATTAAAAGGGTCCACCCAAGTATAAACCACAATGGTTAACAACAGACCCATATCAGTTCGTATTATTCTGAAATGTGAGAACACAAAGGACAAATAGAACTTGCTATAGAACCCAGAGAGAAAAACAGATTTCCATACAAAGGATAAAAATCTGAAGAGCACTGATTTTCTGAGTAGTAACACTGAAAGCTAGAAGACAATGACTTCTACGGGAGAATGAATTCTTAATAGGAAAATGATTTCAATTAGAATTCTATGCCCTCAACTATTCATGAAGATATTTAATTCAAAACTTACTTCACTGTGAGTGTATTTTTAAGGAATATTTTTCCTCTCTACCCTCTCTCAGAAGCTACTGATGGAGATAAAACCCAGCAGACACCATCTTAACCAAGTGATCACAGTCAAAATCTCCAGTTACAAAACACACCAATACCATGAACTCCATGATGTGGTGTACACATCATTTCTGTGGAATTCTTGCCAAAAATGCATAACCCCAGGCCAATCATGAGAAAACAACAGAGATACTCAATAAAATAACTGACCATGACTCGCAAATTGTCTAGGTCATGAAAGACATGGAAAAAAATGAGGAATTGTGACACGGTGTAAAAGACTAAGGAGAAACAACAATTAACTGTAATATGGGATACTAAATAGGATTCCTCAAAGGAACAGATAGTTAACAAAAGAACAGATAAAGTTAACAAAACAAAGTTACTAGAACTTTCAGAAATAAGGAACAGAAAGAGCTTTGTCCACATCCTGAGAATTCATCTCCGAAGGACTCCCCTAATAGAGTAACTACCAAGGACAGTCAAGGAATAAATAAACAATTGCTAAAGATAATTTTTAAAGTTTACTTTCCTTATTTTATTACAGTACTTTTTGACCTTTTAAAAATACTACACTATCATTCCTGATAAATACTGAAACAACAAAGTTCCCATTCACCACCAGGTTAGTATTTCCTCTATCCACATGCCAGGGATATGTCTCTCCAGTTGAAAAATCAGTTATCTTTTATTGATATGTAATTCACATGTCATAAAATTCACCTTTTTTTCTAAGTATAAAATTCAGTGGTTTAGTATATTCACAGAGTTGTGCAACCATCACCCCATTCTAATTTTAGGATATTTTCATCACCCCAAAAAGAAATTCTGTGTCTATGAGCAGTCACTTCCCTCTCTCCCTCCCCCAACCCCTAACAACCAATTGATTTACTTTCTCTATGGGTTTGCCTACTCTGTACATTTCATATACATACAATCATATAATATATGGCCTTTTGTGACTGGCTTCTTTCACTTAGCACAATGCTTATAAGGTTCAGTCATGTTGTAGCATGTTATCAGAATCTCCTTTCTTTTTACTCCTGAATAAAATTATCTTGGTACAGACATACCACATTTAGCTCATCCATTCATTAGTTGACAGACATTTGTTTATTCCACTTTTTGGTTATTATGATAAATATTGCTATGAACATTCCTGTACAAGTTTTTGAGTGAAAATTCTCTTGGGTACAGACCTAAATGTGGGGGGGCACCTGGGTGGCTCAGTGGGTTAATGCCTTTGCCTTCGGCTCAGGTCATGATCTCAGGGTCCTGGGACTGAGCCCTGCATCAGGCTCCCTGCTCGGCAGGGAGTCGGCTTCCTTCTCTCTCTCTCTCTCTGCCTGCCTCTCTACCTACTCGTTATCTCTCTCTCTGTGTCAAATAAATAAATAAAATCTTAAAAAAAGAGAGAGAGAGAAAAAAAAAACAGACCTAAATGTGGAAATGCTACATTATATGGTAACTTAACATTTAACTATTTAAGGAACTACATGCTTTCGAAAGCAACTATATTGCTTTACATTAAGACCAGCAATATACAAGAGTTCCAATTTCTCTACATCATTAACATTTTTACATTAACACCAGCAATATACAAGAGTTTCAATTTCTCTACATCCTAACACAATCCTGTCTTTTTGATTATAGCCACTGAGTGGTTGTGAAGTAGTGTTTCATTGTGACTTTGATTTGCATTTCCCTAATGACTAAGACTGTTGACCATTTTTTCATGTACTTATTGGCCATATGCATATTTTCTCTGGACACATGTCAACTCAAAATTCTTTGCTCATTTTCAAAGCTGGGTTATTAAAAATAAATAAATAAAGTTAGGCTATTTATCTGTTTTATTGTTGAGTTGTAAAGATTCTTTATATATTCTGGAAACTAGAATATTTCTTTTTAAGATTTTATTTATTTATTTGAAAGAGAATGAGAGAGAGAGAGCATGAGCAGGGGGAGGGGCACAGGTAAAGGGAGAAGCTGACTCCCCTCTGAGCTGGGGGGGGGGCACAGATGGAGGGACAGGGCCTGGATTCCAGGCCCCCGGGATCATGAACTGAACTGAAAGCAGACGCTTAACTGACTGAGCCACCCAGGTGCCTCTAGAAACTAGAATATTATCAGACATATGATTTATAAATATTCCTCCCATTCTATGTATGAGTTATATGTTTTCTTGATAATGTCCCTTGAGGCATAAATGTTTTCCCATTTTGATGAAGTCCAATTTCTCTCTCTTTTTTGGTTGCCTATGCTGTCGGTGTCAAATCTAAGAAACTATTGCCTAATCCAAGATCATAAAGATGATGGATGAGTGGATAAGCAAAATGTGATATATATGTACAACAGCAGATTATTAAGCCTTAGAAAGGAAGGAAATTCTGACACATTGCTACAACATGGATGAACCTCGAGGACATTATGCTAAGTGAAATAAGCCAGTCACAAAAAGACAAACAGTTTTATGATTCCACTTCTATGACACATTTAGAGAGTCAAAATCAAAGAGACAGGAAGTAGAATGGTGGCTACCAGAAGCTGGAGAAAGGGGAGAATGAGGAGTTATTGTTTGATGGGTATAGAATTTCAATTTTAAAAGATGAAAAGAATTATGAAGATGGATAGTGGTGATGGCTGAACATTATGAATGTATTTAATACCACTAAACTATATTTAAAAGTGGTTAAGATAGGCACGCCTGGGTGGCTCAATCAGTTAAGCGTCCAGCTCTTAATTTTGGCTCAGGTCATGATCTCAGGGTTGTGAGATCGAACTCTGCATTAGGCTCTGAGCTGGGAATGGAGCCTTCTCAAGATTCTTGCTTTTACCTCCTTCCATTCCCATCCCCTCTCTCTCTCAAAAAAAAGTTTAAGATAGTAAATTTTATGTAATATGTATTTTACCATAATAAAAAACTAAAACTTGGTCCCTGACCTCAGAAATTTATCCTCTGGTGGAAAAGACAGACATGTTTGTGAACAGACAACTACAATACAATGTGATGCAATGAGAACACATACAAAAGAAACCTAACCTGGCAGGGAAGCAGGGAATGAAAAGCTTCCCAAAGATGAGTTAGCTAAAAACATTTACTCCCACCAAGAAAAGGAGTAAGGGAAAGAACAATTGAAGTTTTCCAATATACGGTTGCATTTATGAACTACAACTTATGGGAAAGATGTGGCTTGAGATACAGATTCCAAGTCCTATATGCTTACCTCTTGAATTTCATCTGGGACAGTTGAATCCATCAGTCTGAAAAGCAAATTTCGAAGTGGACCTGCTTGTCTCCCAAGAATGCTGGTAGCGACCCCTCCCGCAAGTGCAAGAGCAAGGTGATTTGAAAGCAGCTTCAGGCATAGCTTAAGGAAATTGTGGTGTTCCCTGAAACCAAACAAAGTGCTGTGAACTTCTGGAACATAAAAGAGCATGTGCTATCCAGTTTGGGTAACATTTTTTTCTCTTTAAAAATTTTGTCAAATTACAACCAATAGTGATTTTTAAAACATAATTCATGAAATCATGGGTAACTTTTCCTAAAGGTCATTATCAATAAGTACCTAAGTTTAGCTCTTTTTTAGAGTCTAAAGAAGTTTAATATAATTGAGGGGCAAATAGAACAAAAAAGAAAAGTAAGTCAAACTCAAAATGAATAATTAATAGATACACACACACACACACACACCCCCCAATATACATGTATATAACATACCTTGATGAAGGGAAAGGGAGTGGGGGAATCTCACTGTTTATTTTATCACAGTATCTCTCAAGAAAAGAACGCAGGTGTGAGAAGGTACTCTCTTCAAGATCTACACAATAAGGTCGGTGCCATGCAACAACTTGTCTAGAAGGAAGCATAAGAAAACCACATAACAGCCTTAACAGAAGAATTTTCAAACATGATCAAAAACAAAATTTAAACCATTAATTAAGCTGAAAAATTTCAACAAAATATACAGAAAGCCTTCTTGACTATAAAAGTTAAAACCCTTCATTTTATCAACCAAGGAAAACCAAAAATTGGCCATCCCTAAAGTTCTTCAAAGAGAAAACATATAGACTCAACCTGCTTTGGAAGGTTGGATATTCACTCATTTAAAGGCAAAGACCTGAGCCATAGGATCTACTACAGTCTTATGGTTCTAAGGGTCTATAAAATGTGTATTTCATATTAAGAAAAATAGCCAAACTCTGTAGAACAGTAAACTGAAAGCTATTAAAAGAACAACTCCTGGGGCACCTGGGTGGCTCAGTCAGTTAAGCATATGACTCTTAGTGTTGGCTAGGACATGATCTCACAGGCCATAAGATCAAGCCCCACATCAGGCTCCACACTCAGTGGGAAGTTTGCTTGGGATTCTCTTCCTCTGCCCTTCCCCCCATTCATGTGCACTCACTCACTCTCTCTCTCAAATAAATAAATAAATCTTTAAAAAAAAAAAAAAAGGAACAACTCCCAAAGACTCTCATGAAGACTGTGAAGATCTTGGGAACCAACTCTTGGGAAGCTGCAAATTTAATATGAATGGCAAATTATTTATAATTAAGATATTATATTTTTAGCTTTTGTTTTGGAGGGTAATTATCTATAAATGTTTTTTATTGGTTAGAATGTCATAAAAAATCCATCTGAATCGAAGATGTGGAAGGCAAATATAATACACGCCAGGTTTAAATTAGCCCACGTGCATCTGAAAATATCTGAAACACCCCTAAAATTCCTTAAAATTCACAGTCCTAATAAAAATCATCTACCTGGTTTTCTTTTTCTTTTTTTTTTTTTTAAAGATTTTTTATTTATTTATTTGACACAGAGAGAGAGATTACAAGTAGGCAGAGAGGCAGGCAGAGAGACAGGGAGAGGAGGAAGCAGGCTCCCCGCTGAGCAGAGAGCCCGATGTGGGCCTCGATCCCAGGACCCTGAGATCATGACCTGAGCCGAAAGCAGAGGCTTTAACCCACTGAGCCACCCAGACGCCCTCTACCTGGTTTTCTAAAAAGATATGGTTATTTCTTTAGGAAAAAGCTAAATTTCTGCAAAAGTAACTTCCTTTATTTAAGAAGTATAGCCACTAATTGTTTTCAAAAAAACCAACCAGACAAAGGCCACTGAGGCTAATCAACTGTTTAATAAAACCTAGTTCTGGGGCGCCTAGGTGGCTCAGTTGGTTAAGCATCTGCCTTTGGTCAGGTCATGATTCCAGGGTCAGGGCTAGGATCATGACCTGTATCAGGCTCCCTCCTCAGCAAGGGAGTCTGCTTCTCTCCCTCCGTCCTTCCCCACTCATGCCCTCTTGCTCTCTCTCACTTTCTCTGCCAAATAAATAAAATCTTAAAAAAAATTTTTTAAAAACCTAGTTCTGACTTTAATGTAACTTCCTCTTAATATGGAGACATTTAATTTTTAAAATCAGATCTAGAGACAGAGAAGGAATTCAAAATGTTTAAAAGACACTTAAATTAAGAAAATATCATAAATACAGGGTATAACTTCTTGCTTATATAATCTCAACATTCAAATAAAAAAAACTAGATGTCATGTCTCTGATAGTAAAAAAAAATCAATACTAGAAATGTTCAGAAGGGTATTTTATGAAAAAAGTACAATTATTTTTGTTTTCACTGGTGTTTGTTATTAGAACACAAGAATTTTTAAATGTGGCATTCTTACCTATCCCTAGGAAGAGCAGTCCATGCCAGACTATGTGATGTTCCAGCAGAGATCTGCTGAATAGCTATGCCATCTAAGCCACTCACTTTCTTTGGTTTAGTAATAGGACCTGTGGAATTTCCTTGGCCACACTGCCCCATTGAGTTATTGCCCCAGGCATAAACTTCATTATCTAAAAATAAAATAAAGAAAAGCCAAATTTAAAAGTACTACATTTATAGAAGGTAACAGTTAATACTATTTCTTTTAAAAACAAACGACGTTACCATGAGAAAGAGCCAAACAATGACTATCTCCAATAGAAATATCGACTATTCTCGTGGCAGCCAGTTCTTCAATAAGCTTGGGTCTCAAAGCAGTAGCTTCTGAAGAACCACAACCTAGACAAGCTCCACAGCCCCAAGCATAGACCTGAAACAAATAGAAAAGCACTACATACAATAGCCTGAGATATTAGGTTAAAGACTTACGTTATTTAAAAATAAGTATCACCTTGGGGTGCTGGGGTAGCATAACGGTTAAGTGTCCAACTCTTGGTTTTGGTTTTGGTTTTGGCTTTGGCTTAGGTCGTGAGCCCTGCATCAGGCTCCACACTGAGTCTGGAGCCTGTTTGGGATTCTCTGTTTCCCTCTCCCCCTGTGCCACTTAATAAATAAATAAATAAACAAAATACTTTTTAAAATAAATTTAAAAAATAAATAAGAGTGTGGCTTGATACCAAACAACTTTCAGGGCGCCTGGGTGGCTCCATCAGTTAAGCGTCCGCCTTTGTCTCAGGTTATGATCCCAGGGTCCTAGGATCAAACCCCGCACTGGGCTCCCTGCTCAGCAGGAAATCTGTTTCTCCCTCTTCCCCTCCCCCTACTTGTACTCTCTCTCACTCTTTCTCTCTAATAAAATCTTGAAAAATATAAATAACTTTCTGTTGTTAAAAATAATATTTACTACTTTGATTGTTGAAGATTTTATAGTTGTTTATTTGGCTGTTTTAAAATGTTCACTATATAGGCAGACAAGCAGCTGAGCTGCAAAGAAAAATAATTGGTCATAGAAAAAAATGGAAGGATCTTAGAAAGATCTTAGTAGCTTAGAAATACTGTTGCTATCTTATAACTTCTTCATGTTTCCTACTCTGCAGGTCTCAACAAATATTTCTTGGTTGATTAGACCAAGGTGTGCACATATAAAATGAATTATATAAGTCATAAAACTGATGTTTATGATTAAACATAAACAGTTAAAATCACATCAGTTAAAATCTGTTAAATCAGTTAAAAATCACATCACTTCATTGTTATAATAATTCTAATGATCACTTACAAAGAGGGCCATGTGAAGCAGTAGTCAACACAGCTCTCTGAACATCTTCATTTTTGGTTAATTAATACTACAACAACCACTGACTGATTTAAGATGCTTGGGGGAAAGGTGAGTTGAAGAAGAAGATAAAAGGGTGACTATCAGTTGGGCAGCCCCAAATCAAAACAATTAGCAAACTGAGTGACTTTTTTTTCCATCAGTGGGTTCTGGTAATATCATACAGACTCTTATAGGGTTCGGGAATTTTTTTGTCTAGCAATTCTTTCATTAAAAACTACTGAGAGATTAAACCTCTTAAGAAAAAAAAAAAAAGCAGCAAACACTTGTACCAGTTGCTAGAGAACTACTTAAGACGAGAATAGAAAGAACAAAATTCCAGTACACTAAAGGTATATGTAAGGAGGGGTTAAGAACTAAAGACAAGGAAGGTGAAAAAATACATAGTTAAAGTCATTCAAAATCTCCTAAATCCCTCGTCAAGTACAATACAGTACTGTCACTCAATAAGACCCCTATAGCTAGAGTTTGGTCTTGCAGTGTTCCTCTGGTTGAATACCAGATGAAGAAATACTTGGCTTTTATTTAGGGACCTTGTTGTATAAAACACAGATACTGTATTTTTCAACATAAGAATTACATTTAATATGATGGGAAGTCAGCAGTTAAGTGGCCTGAGAGAACTGAGGGAAAAACAGATGTTGATCATCTCATGCTCAGCAAGTATAATGGTAAACAGAACTACCCTTGTCATTTAAACGTATTTCTCTCTCACTTTATTTTTTCCTAAGTATATATATTTGATAGTCACGTAACTAAGCATACTCATGATACAAATGTTCTATATAGCAACTAACTCACAAGTTCCTTTGAAATTCAATGTAATAAATGTATTATCATTATTAGCAACTAATAGTTGAATAGTTGGTAATTTATAGAAACTTTCAATTCATGTAATTACCTTATATGATCATTTGTAAGCAATGCAGAAATCATTACCCCTCTCATACAAAAGAACCACATGATGATCAAGCGAGTCTATGATTTGCCTATGGCCATACATTAAATAAGTGAGCATCTTCTGGCTTCAATTCATAGATTCTTACCACAAAACCCATAGTGAAAAGAGGTAAAAGAGAAGTTCCAGGTTTTAAGGCAGCATCCAGCATTGTAACAAACGACTAATGTAATGAAATGTAGGGCAATGAATAGTTTGTGTTTGATTTTTTAAGAAATAAGGCATTCTAGTCTCTCCAAAATAATTACACTATATGCTAATTTCAGCTTTGCTGTTCATCTGCCTTGTGAATTAGTCAGAAAACATTTTTATACCACTACCTGGCACATAATGGCTTCCTATATGTGAGAAAATGAGTGGTCAGCTCACTTTTTCACTGTGGATGCTGATGGATTTAAGAAGAAAATTATTATTAGTCTATCACCATACCTAGACCCTCTCCATCACCAAAAAAAACCCCAAAAAAACAAAACAAACAAAAAACAAACAAAACAAACAACAAAAAAAAACAACCAGAGAGAAATCAAAATATGCATACGTAAGTTCAAAAGTTTATAAAGAGATTGTAAAGTTCTGACTATCCTAAACCTGACTACCCTTTCTTAGAAAGACCTATCCCTCTCAGATCATTTTCCATATGGAAATTTCTCCTTACCCTCTCTTTTGGTCACCTTCTTGCCTTCTTAGTTCCTATCACTGGTTCCAACAAGATCTATTCACACTTTCTCCCACTAACCATAATTTTTAGGAAAGAATTTAAGGGGTGCTGAGTGCTAAAAAGGTTTTATAAAGGGCGCCTGGGTGGCTCAGTGGGTTAAAGCCTCTGCCTTCAGCTCAGGTCACAATCTCAGGATCCTAGGATCGAGGCCCGCATCAGGCTCTCTGCTCAGCAGGGAGCCTGCTTTCTCCTCTCTCTGCCTGCCTCTCTGCCTACTTGTGATCTCTCTCTCTGTCAAATAAATAAAATAAAAATCTTTAAAAAAAAAAAAAAGGTTTTATAAAACCTCTTAAATACAAAGAATGGGGCTGAGGCCAGATTTATCTGGGTCACACAGGCCAGGTGAGAAAATCTGGCTCCTTTGCAAATACTCTACCTATTTCATTTCACTAGATTGCCTTTAAAATGTTATCTTTTTTAAGGGGCGGCTGGGTGGCTGAGTCAGTTAACCATCTGACCCTTGGTTTCAGCTCAGGTCATCATCTCAGGGTCCTGAGATCGAGCGCTGCATGGGCCTCCGCATTCAGCATAGAGTCGCTTAAGACTGTCTGTCTGTCTCTCTTTCTCCCCCACCCTCGCGCTTTCTCTCAAATAAATAAATCTTAACAAGAAAAATGTATTTCTTTAATTTTAAAGTTTAATTATGACTATTACGTTTTAGTCACCTATTCCTCTGAAATAATTTAATCCTTTTATGCTCATCCCTTATTCCTACCTGCCCTGTTGATGTTAAAGCAAGTGAAGACTGGCTCCCAGCACAAACTTTGCGAATGAACATTCCTTGTAAAGCTTCAACAACTTTAGGTTTATACACTCTGTTAGTATCTCCATGGCCAAGTTTGCCTACCAAAAAAAGCACATTCAAGTTAAACAATTTATTTGTTTTAAAGAACCTCTATTCTTTACCTAAGTATTCATATTGATAAATATCACTCATCTTTCCATCACTAACCTGACAGATGTGCAAAACTCTGTTTCTGAGAGCAGAGGAGGTGAACAAATGAATGTTTTTGTTACAAGAAAAAAACAGAAACAATCAACAGGCTACTACTGAATCTTAATTTCAAGCAATTAAAACCACTTTAAAGAGATATGGAAAATTGTTTTTCATTCTCTACTTTTAATGGTCATATTTCTAACTTCAAGCTTGCTGATATAATAAATAGGCTGTATATAAGGAGGTTGTATGTACCTAATTATTTTTAATTTTTTAACAGAGCCAAATAGTTACTGAAATAGAAAACTTAGCAAATCACTAAAGAAGAAATACAAATGGCCAGCAACATATAAACTCAACCTACAAATCAAGGAAATATTAATTAAATGTTACCATTTTCACTACTGAAATTACTGTTTAAGTACTCTTAATTTTAAGATTTAATACCAAGTGTTTATAGTTGAAAGACATGGGAAAATAAGCAATCTCACACTGCTGATAGTTGTGAATAAGCAGACAAAGATTCAGTCATTTGTTGTATAATTTTTGATGCAGAAAAATATTTGGAAACCATCTAGGTACTCAATAATAAACTGATTTTTTTGAGCTACTTAGAAAAATTTAGAACCACAGAAAGATACTTAAGAAAAACTGTCAGATAAAAACCAGCAGATTATAAAATATCTAAGACATATACATGTCTGCTTTGGTTTTCAAAAGAGACATCTATGTGGAAATACATGTACATGTTTATATAAATACATATATATTTAGAGGTCTATGTATGTAAGTTAACAATGGCTATGGCAACATTTGTTGAAACAGTTCATTTAAATATCTAAAATTTCTACTCATCTTTAGAGTTTTCCTGTAATAAACATATACAACTGAAAGGTACATTTTTTTAAATCTCAAGAAAACAAGCCCAAAGCTATCAATAAATAATATTTTACATACCATTGTCTCCTCCTCCAAAAGACCATACAGTTCTCCCATCTTTAGACAAAGCAATAGTATGTGAACTGCCACAAGAAACCTCTCCGACATTGCTAATGTCTTTTACTAATGTTGGAATGTTACGGCTATTACTGTCTCCGTGACCTTGGATAAAACACACACAACAAAGAATAATGTTGTTAACTCTTTTTCTTTAGGCCATTACTTCAGAGGCAGAATAAACATTTTAAGTTAATGATAGAAATGAGATATTTTTAAAGTGCAATTAAATATGAAAGACAGAATCATTTCCAGCTTCTATCTTCTCATCCACTCTTCTAGGCTGCTCTCAAACTGAGACACGCAGTCCCTTCAGTGAATCATTAGAATATTCTATATATGCTCCTCTCCCAGAACTTATCTAATGCTAACTAGTATCATGCTCATGTTAACCTGTTTACACACACACACTTTAGGATCATGATAGTATCTTTCTTGTCCCTGAAATCCTTCAGTGTCTTGCTAGATACTTGTTAGATTTAATCACAGCTTAAATTTCAGCACTAGAATCCAGGTATCCGCTATATAAAACTGTGTTCCTCTAGGTTAAAACTAACAAAAGGAATAACAGTTTTTTTGCCTATTAAATCTAGCCTCGCTGCTTCTCAGTAACCATCATTTCTATTTTTCTGAGAGTAACTTCTATTTTTAAAAAGCTTACCTAGTCTTCCAAAGTCTCCTTCACCCCATGTGTATAATTCACCATCCTCTGTGACAGCAGCACTATGTCTGTACCCAGCAGACACACAAACAACTACCTGCATTGCACACAAAGCATACCAAGATAAAGAACATGAATATGCTAAAACATATAGTTCATATTTGATCTTATGCACAGAGACTTCAGAGATACTGATATTCTCAATTTATCCAGAAGTTGCCACGTACAGTTGTAGAGGCTGTGCCCAGGACAGGTGCCCGGAGTCATGAAAATGCTGAAATACAGCCTCTGCTCTGTTTGCCAAGCCATGAAACCTGGCTTCCAACCAGAGAAGATGATAACTTTCCTTAATTCACACAAAGGCACTTCCAAGGTTAGCAGGAGCCCTGAACATATCAAACTAATCACTTGTAAGAATACTGTATCACCAATCAAGTCTTTTTACTCAAAGAGCTGACAGCGACTACACACTCATGGAACAATGAAAAAATTTTAAATATAATGTTAACATAAAACCTACAATCCTGGCTAATCAAGAAAAACTCATTACGTAATGGGGATAACTCTCAAAAACAATAGTGACTACTACCAATGCAGGAGGATCTAAGCAGTATATAAGCTTACATTAATTAAACTCTTAGCAGTATCTCTTTACCCTCAATTAGCTATACAGTTGATGAGTAGAATCAGAGGAATAAGAGTATACAGCAACATAATTGGGAGATGACTCATAGCTTTTACCACTGATCAAAATAGTGACTTAATAGAAAAAAACTACACTAACTACTCTGCATCGTTTCAATCTCCAAAAATTAGAACTCACTTAAGAAAATTCAGATTCAATTAAAAATACTGAGCACCATGTGGCACCTGGGTGGCTCAGTCAGTTAAGTGTCTGCCTTCAGCTCAGGGTCCTGGGATGGAGCCCCATACTGGGGTCCCTGCTCAGCGAGGCATCTGCTTCCCTCTCTGCCCCTCACTCCATTCATGCATAATCTTCTTTCTCTCAAATAAATAAAATCTTTAAAATAAATGAGAACCTAATACACTCTAGATAATATGCTAAAAACTACTAAAATTTTTATCTGTAAGTTATTGATTTACTTTTTGGAACATTTTTCCATAATGACATTCATACTAAGTTATAATTACCTGGCAATATTCCCATTAAAAATGGACATTAAAAGGAATATAATGTTTAAAGAATTGGAATTAAGGAAGAAAAAAGGCGCTAGAAAGACTAGAAAAGTACAAGTTCAAATAGTATTTTTCTGAAAATTTCCTTAGAGCCCCACATTCAGCATCTTATCAAGTACCCCATGATGTTGTCAAGTGAAACATCCCAAAGCTCACTGCTTTGGGGTTGATGTCTAAGTTAAACTACTACAGTAAAATTCATTTGATAGAAAATCTTGTCAGACAACCTCCCATGAAGGAAAAGTGTCCCACTTGCAATTCTGGTATAATATAAAAATTTAAACTTTGAAAAGGTCTTATATAAAAAAACTTTTGTGGCAAGAATGTAATCTTAAAATAGAGAAACCTGTATAATTGCATATAATTATAAGTTCAGGAAAATACCTTCACTTCTTTAAATAAAGGTAAAATAGAAATTAGAAGAGGAGATCTAGGTTCAGTTTCTAATGGTGCTAATTATTTGTGTGTTACCTTAGGCAAGGGAATTAACCATTCTAAATGCCTCATTTCTATTAAAATGCCACCTCCTCTAATTTTATGACCTCATTATCTAACATCACACCCCACCCGTTAGTATTTAATACAGTACTCTATTTTTTCTTTATTATTATTTGAAATTATGTGCTTACTTATTTCTAACCACAGATGAAAAGCTCCACGAAACCAAGGCTCTTGTGTTTTGTTCACTACTGTGTCTCTAATGCCTAAAACACTGCCTGACATTTGGAAGATACTGAACAAGTATCTGTGAAATGGATGATTCTCAGTTTCCTCACGTGAAATGAGAATAATAACTACCTTAACAAAGTTGTTATGAGAATTAAAATTAAGTAATGTATGTGGAAGTGTTTTATGAACCATAAACCAAATACACAAAAGATAAAAAGGATTTAGGGTGAGGAGAACTTTGGAACGGATACATCAAAATCTGAAAGATATCATCACTTACAACACAGTGCATCTAATTATTTTTAAATACAAAAAGAAAGCACATACCTTTCCCTGCAGAGGGCCCTGAATAAGCTTGGGATATTTCTGTGTTGAACTATTTCCATGTCCCAGTTTCCCATAATCACCATCTCCCCAACTGAAGACTTCTCCTTCTGTTGTAAAAGCTAAGGTGTGACCATCAGATCCTTTAGAAGATGAAACCTTTTTAATGGACCTGTGAGGTTCGAATGTTAACTTTTTTAAAGTGGACTGATTATTAGAATCTCCAAGGCCCAGTCTCCCATAGCTGCCTTTACCGCAAGCTCTGACAGAGCCATCCGTAGAAATAACAAAAGTGCAATATTGTCCAGCTTCAATCTATAAGCAAAGAGAACAGTAAAATAAATGCTTCTGTGAGACTCAAAGTATAATATTTAACACTAGTTTTATCAAAGAGTGTCAAAGAAAGTCTTTAAAAGCAGAATGTGGCACAATTTCCAGAGAAATTAAACAGAAAATTAAGAAAACTATTATTGGCCTTTTCACATTGTTGCTTATTGTTAAGCACAAAATTAATGTATATTTTCTCTCTTCAGGATATCTACACAGTCATGATTCAATAAAACAACAAAGTAAACTGTTTTAGCCTCATCCTATAATTGGTGGCTGAAGGGCAAGAAGTAAAATTATCCTATAAATTCCTTTGAGTCCATTATGGCAAGGACCATATAAAATATATTTTATACTCATTAAAAAAAAAACCCTAAGTCTTAATAAAACTAAAAATAAAAAGTTCTAGTTTGGCTAAAAGGTAGCTACAAATGTAAAAAAGTGATCATAATAAGAAAATAAAATCCCAATCTGACAAAAGAAAAATTCCAGCTTTTACTTAGTCTTATTTACCATTTGCATTGAATATAATGGGAAGTCTGTTGTCATTCATAATTCTTTTCAAAAATCCAGCTCCTATTTAATTTTTTGAAACTTGGAAACCATGTTAGGGAAATGGACTAAAAAAATTTTTTTTATTAAAATGAAAAAAGTGATATAACATGGTATATAGAGACAATATAGATGAGAAACAAGAACCTTCACTCACTTAAAAAACTTAACACTACTTACAGCAAACCATCTACCAATTTGTAAGATATGTAGAGGACTCACAGTCTGAGCATCAGAGAAACTGGGAGCCAGTTTGGGCTGTAATATTTTCTCCTGTGTGCCTTCCACCAACTGATGGCTGCTGTTGCTCCCCCAAACATAAACCTCACAGGTTTCTGAGACAATGGGAGCATCACCAGTCTGAATGCTATCTGGGCTAGCACACGTTCTTGAGTAATCAGACGCCATTCTGCAAACCTATTAAAATTAAAAACATGGAGTAAATAGGCAAGACATTCTTAATGGAGACATTTTTATAAATGTTGTCTGAAATTACTATTTATTTTCCTTATTTCTAAAACTCTCAACTGCTCAAACAACCTAAGAAAAATATATCTAATTTCAAATACAGATGGCTAGACTACTTATTCCTGCAGAAGATACTAATAAAGGTGACAAAAATGAGGAGGAGGAGACATACATTCAAGACTTTTTTAACTACTAATTATGGCACACAGCATTACGGGGTGGGGGGGGACCTTAAAAAAAAAGTAGAAGGGGCACCGAACTGGCTCAGTCAGTAAAGCATGCAATTCTTAATCTCAGGGTTGGGGGGCTTGAACTTTTGAAAACCTACTTTAAAAAAAAATTTGATAATCCTATCACCTTAATACAATGAATGTTATCTTTTTTAAATACGTTCTTCCAGAATTTTGCATATATACATTGTTTAACACAGTTATCATGATGGATATATAAAAATGATGAAACAAAAGTCATGCAAAATTTTCCACGGTTCACTTATCTTCATGAATGAACTGATAATTTTCCACCTAATGTAAAAAACCCCAATTTACTTAACCCTTTTCTTTTAAACAGGACATTTAGAGTTGTTTTGTTATATAAGCCATTTTTAAGAACATAGCTGTTACTACATTTTTCATTACTTCTTAAGTAGAGAAGCTCAGAAATGAGGCTACTCTATCCCAAAAGGACAACAATCTTATGATTCTTGAAACATACTATAGCAAACTGCTTTCCAAAACGGTGCTACTATATATCACCAGCAGTATATTTTATGCATACATAAAACAAAAATCATCGCTTATTTACCATCTGTGTTGAATATAATAGTAAAGTCTGTTGCCATTCATAATGCTTTTTTAAAAACCACACTTCTCTACCTGCTGCCCCCACAGCCCTGCCAAAAGGATAGGACCCAGGGTGGCCATCCCAGTTGTCCTAACCAAGGAATACATCTGTATGAGAGTACCAGTCTCACTGCATCCATACCAATAAGTATTATGCTTCTAATGTTTTGTAAAGACTTAAGTAGGACAAAAGAGGATGCATTATTTTAACTTGACATTTCGTTATTATAACAGAACTAAGGTTTTTCTATTTATTTGTTTAACACTAACTTTTGCTCATTTACTTATTAGGGCCTAATGGGTTTTTAATTGGCTTATACAAACTCTATATAATAAAAATATTAACTCTGGGGCACCTGGCTGGCTCAGTCGGTAGAGCAAGTGACTCTGGATCTTGGGGTCGTGAGTCAGAGCTCCAGGTTGGGTGCAGAGATTACTGAAAAAATATATACATTAACTCTGACTGCAGCTGTTGTCAATTCTTTTGTCTGTCCTGTAGTGTTTTTTTGCTCAAACGAAACAAGAGAAGGAAAACCTTCAAAAGTCAATCTTCAAAACCCATTAAATGGAAGGGAACAGAATAATTTTAGTCAGAATCATTAAATAGTATCCAAAACAACAGAATGACATATGTGTTAAACATTTTCCAGTGAACATAAGGATGGCTGTGGGGACACACAAAATACACGTTAAGTGAAGGCTGCCAGTTCCTAATAAAAGATCTGAAATTTTGCTGGAGACAAAAGGAGGGTAGTGGGGCCAAGAGTGTTAGAATTTTTTAATCTAAAGATATATTACTATAATAAGTCTTATATGATAAATCCAAGCTCTCCTCCACCCCACATCCCCCAAAAAAGAGCAAGACAGAAAATTTTACTTACAGGGCTTAGAAATGTGTTTAAAAACTGGAGCAGGGGCAGGGTAGAAATCCAGGAAGGTAACAGCAGCAACAATGCCATTTTCTAAACACCCTGATTCACTACACAGAACAATTACAAGGCCAAACTTCAAGTCCACACTTAACATTCACAACAAAACTAGGTGACCAGGCACCTCCAATAATGCCAAAATATAAGCAGATGCAGACGGATGAATCTGGAATAATCTGATGTGTCAGAGAGCAAGAAAGCTATGAAAGATTATTAGGACTGTATCAAAAGAACTTAGGGGGCGCCTGGGTAGCTCAGTTGGTTGAGCATCCAACTCTTGGTTTCAATCAAGTCATGATCTCAGGGTCATGGAATTGAGCCCTGTGTGGGGCTCTGCACTCAGAAGGGATTCTGCTTGAGTTCTCTCTCCTCTCTCTCTGTCCCTCCCACTGCTTGCACTCTCTCTTTCTCAAAAAAAAAAAAAAAGAACTTAAGAACCACCCTGAAGAGACTACTACCTTAAAAGACTACTGGCCAAAGATGAAACAATATGAGCTTCACTACAGATAATAATTTAATGGGTTAAAACTCAAACGGGGTTAAGTCTATGGGTTCATAATGATATTTTTTGATCCACTTTGGAGGATGACAGACCAATTCATTAAACTGTTTAAATTTTTTTTAATTGGATAGACATAATCAAGCATTTATTAAGCCTTTCTTATATGAACTGAAACAGAGCAAACAAATAGTCGATAAGGGTATCATTTTTATAAAAACATTCCAATGAACAAATGAAAGAGGAATGATAAAATGTCATCATTTTGCAACCAACCACCAATGAATTAATCATTAAGCATCAAGAGTTGTTAATACCACAACAAGAGAGACAACCAGAAGGAAACTGATGAAAGATCACAACACCATGTATAGTCTTGCCAAAGGGATCAAACCTAGGACCAATCAATCCTCAGGTTAAGCCCTCTGGATCCACCTGCCAATTTGCAGAAAATAAATAGGACACAGTCAACTACATTATGAGTAATCAATCAGCAAAAAGCCCAGGTTCCAAATAAAAACATCGAAGGAAAAGAAAAAAATGGAGGGGAACCTATAGATTAAGAAATTTAAAAGACATCTTTTTTTTTTTTTATAGGCAAACCTACACTATAGTGTCTAGGGATACACACTTGGGCAACACAATGACAAAGAAATGCAAGGAAGTGATTACTCTAAAAATCAGGATAGTGGTTGCTTAAGGGGAGGAGGACAGGGGTTAAGACCAGGACATTAAAGAGCCATTTAGGGTGGTTGGTAGTTTTATTTCTTTACGTGGGTACAGATTAGAAGGATAATTATTTTATAATAATTTGCTACGCCTGACATTTTTCTTCCTGTATCTGTTTTTATTTAAAAAATTTTAAAGTTACCTGCACATGTTACAAAGCTCAAAATGAATAAAAGGGTATAATTGAAAAGTATGTCTCCTTCCCATTCCTGAAGCCAGACACCCTAGCTCCACTTTTAGGGGCAACCACTGATGCTACTTTCTTCTGCATCCTTTTCAAACACTGAATAATTATTTTCATTCTATAGCATTTTAATACAAAGGAATTTTTAATGTAAAAGCCATGATTATTACATACCTCTTCAAAGAGACATAAAGCTGCCTCATAGAGTGAGCATAAGCCATCAGATGTTCTGGTTGGTTCCCTCCACTGACTCCGATCAGCAGATGAACCCTACAGTTTCAGGAGAGAGAGATGTATTAAAATCACTTAAATATTCCACGGAAATATCTGAGGAACTGTATACATGAGTATGCGTACTCAGATCAAATCCTAACATTAGGTATGAAACCAACTTCTACACATAAGTGTTATGAAAGATGGAGCTACAGAGTGAAATAGTAAATTAACTGTCAATCCCTCAATGATTGTTTATTCAACAGTCATAGGGCTTGCCTAGAAACAGACAAGGAGGCAGAATTTTGCCGACTGCATACTCCTTGGGTGGCCAATATCCAGTAAACGAGGCCCCAGGAAATATTCTACTCTCCTGGAGCTGCCTTGCCCACCTGTCCCTGAGGATACAGCCAAGTAGAACATAGCCAGCTTGAGTGATGACCTTGACCAGAGCAGCAGAAAGTCCATTCCTCCCTTCTTAGTTTCAGTAAAACTAAAGTCCCACAAATCAGTTCATGTAGCTACCTGACTACACTAGCAACATAGCATCTTTTTCCTATCACAGATGAGGAATCATAGCACCTCTCTGGGACTCTCCAGAGTAGGGGCCAATGGCTATGCCCAGAAATCATTCTGTCATTGACAAATGACAAACCAGAAAGTGAACTTGATCTCACTGCTCCTTCAAATTCCCAAATCCTTAAATCTTTAGATCACAAATGTCAAGTTCCTTCTCTGATTTAGCAATCCTGTAATCGTGAAATTTTCATCAGTGGCTTTTTCAATGGATATTATACCGTAAAAATATTTATATTCTAAATGATAAACTGGCAGATATACTACAGAAAAGTGTACCTTCTACTATGGAAGGGAGGTTGCCCTAGATGCCTGTAAGAGCCCATCAAACTCTAAGATTATATGATTTTATCGATTCAAACTTTTAATTAACATGATTCTTAAGAAATGAAACAAATGAATATGCTGGCTATTTAATTCATGGCTAGTTTATCAGATACTAACCTGCTGCTGCCAAATCAATTTTTCTTTTTATCTGTTTAAGGTGGTGCTTCTCAAATTTTAATGTGGACATAAATTAGACTTTTTTTTAAAGACTTTATTTGAGAGAGAGAGGAGGAGGAGACAGAAAGAGCATGAGAGAGGGGAGGGTCAGAGGGAGAAGCCAACTCCCTGCTGAGCAGGGAGCCTGATGCGAGATTCGATCCCAGGACTCCAGGATTATGACCTGAGCCGAAGGCAGTCGCTTAACCAATGGAGTCACCCAGGAGCCCAAGGCTGTGTTAAAATACAGATTCCAATTCAGTAAATATAGAAGGGGCCTAAGGTTCTGCATTTCCAACAGGCTCCCAGGATATGCCAAAGCTGCCATCTGAGGCTCACTTTTTGAATAGTAAGGCTATAGAGAGCCACTTGTAAGTCTGGAGTCATACCAGAAGCTAAGTGTTCAAAATTAACTAGTATTAGACATCATACCAGCAAATACTCAGGGGCACAGACTACAAATTCCATAATTAGCTATGCAGTACTTCTGAAAAAACAAGTGTAATCTGTGACTCCATTATTTAAAAGGCTATCCTATCTCTAGTGATCACCAAATCAAAAGTAGATGTGGAACAACAGCCTGCTATGCCTTCCGAGGAGCTGGTACCAGAGCCATCTTAATCCCCTTTTTCATGCTTTTCTACAGTATGGAGGAAAATGTTGAAAACTACATGAAGTTTTCAGGGATGGATAATGTGGGTTTAAATCTAGGCTCCATCACTTACTGGATGTCTGAATGAAGAATAAGTCTCTTTATCCTTAGACAGGAATAATGCCAATATTACTTAGGGCTGTTGGGAAGATTAGAGTTATGTACAAAACATGCTTTGCACAGTTTCTAATATATAGTAAGAAATCAAAACTGGTAGCAGTAATTATTAATTTGTATCACATGTACAGAGAAAGAAAATACAAGAAATCTTTAATAAATTCTTGCTAAATTTAGAAATACCAAACCACTAAAACATCCTTCAAACACTGTCACTCATTTCTGTTCTGCCCAATACAGTCAATACAGTACTCCCCACCCCCCAAATCCACGGTTTCATTTTGCATGGTTTAGCTACCCGAGGTCAATAGCAGTCCAGAAGCAGGTGCTCCTTTTTCTGACAGATAGTCAGAAAGTCAATAATAGCTTAACTCTAGGTCAGTCACAATGCCTATTCATTCACCCCACCTCATCTTCATCTCATCGACATTTTTTTTTTTTAAAGATTTTATTTATTTATTTCACAGAGGGAGAGAGATCACAAGGAGGCAGAGAGGCAGGCAGAGAGAGGGGGGGAAGCAGGCTCCCTGCTGAGCAGAGAGCCCGATGCGGGCCTCGATCCCAGGACCCTGAGATCATGACCTGGGCCGAAAGCAGAGGCTTTAACCCACTGAGCCACCCAGGCGCCCTCATCGACATTTTATCATTTCACATCATCACAAGAAGGGTGAGTGCAGTACAGTAAGATATTTTGAAAGAGAAACGACATTTACATAACTTTTATTACAGTATATTGGTATAATTGCTCTATTTTATTATTGCTGTTAATCTCTTACTGTGCCTAATTTATAAATGAAACTTTATCAGAGGTATATACATATAGGAAAAACCATAGTACATATAAGGTTTGGTACTATCTGCAGTTTCAGGCTTCTACTGGGGGTCCTAGAACATAGCCCCCAAGGATAAAAGGGGGGAATAATGTAGTTAAATGTGAGACTACTCCACCACAGTCAGTAAGGATTAAAGATATCTCTAAAACCCAGTCTGTACAGAATTCTTCATGTCAATAAGAAAACAATACTACACCTAGGTATTTTTAAATAAAATATAGCACATTAAATTTATAACATATGAATTTTCATGGTCTCAAAAGAAGTAGAAATTAAAATAACATAAATTCATGGTTTCATAGGTATTCATTTAATTACCTCCCTCTCTTAACCACCTACCATCAAAAATAATATTACACCTTTTAATTTTTTCACATTTGTCTTTTTAAGATATTCTGACAAGGACATAAGACTAGATGGAGTACGTTTCCATATATTCTTGCTATCTGGTTTTATGCTACTTAAAATTACTTCAGTGATGCCCCACTGCCTACAGGAACAAGTATCAATACCCCACAGCATGAAATATAAGGCCCTGCCTCCTTGACAGCTTCACCTCATCCACTCCACCCCACCCATCCAGGGGCTTGCTCTCCTATACCTTGGTCACCTTGTGAACTCTGGTCCTCTCATCTGGAAACTTTTCTCCAGCTCCCCACACTCACACACTTGCATGCTTGCAGGCAAACTCTCCCTACTTTTCAACTAAGCTCAAGATCCTTCCTCCACAAGGCATTTTCTGTCCCTTCCCTCCAGTTCTCCTCCTGCGTCCTATCACCTCCCCCCACTGCAGACCTCTACTACAACCCATTATCATTTATTTGAAATGTTTGTGCATCTGTCTTTCCTTAAACTTTGAGCTGGCTGAGGGCATGGATGCTACAAGCCTCATTTACCATTTTTTTTAAAGATTTTATTTATTTATTAGAGAGAGAACAAGCAGGGGGAGCAGCAGGCAGAGGGAGAGGGAGAAGCAGGCTCCCTGCTGAGCAGAGAGCTCAATGTAATGCAGGGCTCAATCCCAGAACTCTGGCATCATGACCTGAGCTGAAGGCAGATGGCTTAAATGACTGAGTCACCCAGGTGCCCCTCATTTACCTTTCAAACTCAGTGCCAACAGTATCTGGCACACAGTACTAAATCAACACCTACTGGTATCAAAGGCCAATGGTGTTTTTATTGGTATTTATTCTTTCAGAATTCAGAGATATACATTAACATTACTTCCCTTCTCT
The DNA here is from genome assembly GCA_002007465.1 of Ailurus styani. Taxonomy (NCBI): domain Eukaryota; kingdom Metazoa; phylum Chordata; class Mammalia; order Carnivora; family Ailuridae; genus Ailurus; species Ailurus styani. The sequence continues at coordinate 6,299,916 of LNAC01000018.1, read as the reverse complement.
TTATTTAAATATAAGTTGAGTATTTTGTGCACTCCCATTCAAATACCATTACTACATGTGTATCATTAGTGAAGGTTAAGAATCACACAAGTAAATAAAAATAAAGGACTGAACTCATTTTTGTCAGGCCTTACGTCAGGTACTCAGTTGATGGTTATGTGTCTCTCCCTTTAACTTCTAGCTTGGGGTTTTTGTCCCAGTTGTTCAGGGTAGAGAAACTTAAGGCAGGGAAGATCAGGACAGGTTGGAGTCCAGGGTACCAGGAGAGGATATATCTATTTTCTGAATTCTCAGACAACACTGTAAAGTATAAGAAATGTGGGTTCTGGAGACCAACGGCATTAGACTCTATCACTTACTGTGCAAGAAGAAATAATAAACGTAAATTTCAATTAATAACCATTCCTTTCCCCTAAAGCCAATCTGAGATTTAATTAAATTCAATCTAACATACGCCTGTGGTGACTTTAGAAGAGCCAAACTAAATCAAATATCCAAGATTCTTCCCTAGAATAAATCCAAAATTCTGTGGAAAGCAATCTAGTTTTCTGGGGTACCCTCATCACAATAAAGAGCTATATTATAGGGTATAACCACAGAGGCTATGGAGGGAGACCACTTCTTATTAGGTGTATTTGTCCCAGAATGAAAGAGGCATATGGAGAGAAAACTAGAAATATGCCTTCACGGGAAAAATCAATTTAACACAAATACAGTAAAAGTCACAAACAGTAGTCAGAAAAAACATTTGCAGACAGACTTAGGGTTGTAAGAATTAGTTAACACAGCATCTGCCCCCATAAGTGCTTAATTAGTATATGTTTTACTTCCAGTTCTTTTGCCAAATAGATGTGTAAATTTAGGATAACTACCAGTTTCTTCATCCTTAAGATAAGGATAAAAAATATCTACCTCACATATTAACATGATAATTGAATCAGACAGCGCGTATAAAGCACCTGGTTGGTAGCAGGTATGCAACAAAGGTTAACTCTCTTCCTTCCTAACTCCTGGTATTGGGGAGCAGAAATAAAAGAAGTCAAAAGAGAAATGAGATGGTTTATTATAGATTAAATTAAAGACAGATTTATAGTACATACCAAAGAACGCCTCATCTGCATTAGTATAGTCATAAAGCAGTCAAAGCTGATCATTCCTTCCTGGCTTGATAGTAGTTTGCTTTTCTCCATGGAATTTACAACCGCTGATGCCCCCAAAGCCATTTCTATCCATTCAAGAAGATACCGCAAAGAGCCTCGCTGAGCTGCTAAACCAAGTAGCAACTCAGAAGCTAATCTACGACCTAAAGTGTCTGCGCCAGAATTGGGAATAGTTACTCCTTTAAGAAATGTTGTCACTTGTGATAAGCAGTCCAAACCCATTGGAGGAATCTTGCTTTCATTTGCTAAAGATAATGGTGGCAAAGAGCTGACAACTTCAATTGCAGTATGAATAACGTCGTTGCAAAGACTAAGACCAGGTCCTGACACAGGCATCATCCAACTTTGTCTCAGAAGTGCAAATAATAAACTTAGACCAGTTCGAACACCCATTTCTATAAGTGCATCAGTGCTTGACCGGGGACGTTCACTAACAGAATGGACATCTGCTGAACCAGAGCTGTTCTCCGGAGAATGCTGCTGCTGTTTCACTTTGCCTTTGTCATGGTATTTATTAGAAAGTGCATAAAAGACACGCTGGAGTACAAGGAGTCGTTTCCAAAGTGCCCCAGCAAATGGGGAATCTGAACATACCATCTTCGCTAGTGCTAGCTGGCTGCTAAGAAGGGCATCCAAATAGTGGTCCTGCTCATCACTTGAAAGAGACTCACGTTCAAAGTCTGGCAATTGTGGTCCTTTGAGGCACAAAACTTGTTGGGGCAAAGGTACTACTTCTTTATTGCTGACCAGTTTAGAATACAGAACAGCAACTCCCTCTCTTGTAGCAATAGATTCACTATCCTCTGTAATCCAGGAGCTGTTGAGGTGTTCAAGCCACTTCAGTTTCACTGGTGGAACCATAGTTGCCATGTTGGTTTACTTTTCAGCCATTAGTTCTAAAAAGGGAGATGAAAAAGCAGTCAAAAACTTATACAGGTGATTCACAAAATGTTTCTGAACCTCCATCTCACATTTACAATTAGCGATTTCAAACTGGTGAAACAAAGTCTGAACTTCAGTTAACAGGAATGTACCAATGTTAGTATTTCAGCTTTCATAAATGTTCTGTAGTTATAAGATGTTAATATTAAGGGAAAATGGGTGAAGGACACATATGGGAACTCTGTATAATTTCTGCAACTTTTGTGTAATCTATAATTATCCCCAAATAAAGTGTATTTTAAAAATTATTGATTTGCATACCTTTTCCCTTCAGTTTCTGGTCCCACTGTCAATGTAACAGTGGGTTTTACATGCTGATCACCCTCAAATTCATATCTCTAACACAGACCGCTTTCCCTGAATTCCAAACTCATATATACAATTGCCCACTTAACCTCGCCATATAGATATCTAATAGGCATCTCAACATACTAAAACTGAATTCCTAATCTACCACTACCACCATGGTTACCCAAACCTGTTTCTCCTCATCCCAATAAATGGCAACACTATCCTTCTAGCTCCCTGGCCAAAAACCTTGGGAGTCACCACTGATTCCTCCCTCTTACACTCCAAAATAGTCAGCGCTACTTTCAAATACATCCAGAATCCAAACAGTTCTCACCTGCTTGGTTGCTAAACGCCTACCCCAAGGGATCATCTCTTGGATCACTGAAGGAGCCTTCCTGCTGTATGGAGGAACCCCAGTGACTCCAAAAGGGCAGACATGTTTTTGTATATCTTGTTTACTGCTGTATTCCAACACAAAGTAAGCAAGACATAAGAATTTGTTTTTTAAAAAAGTACTCTAGGGCGCCTGGGTGGCTCAGTCGTTAAGTGTCTGCCTTCGGCTCAGGTCATGATCCCAGGGTCCTGGGATGGAGTCCCGAATCGGGCTCCCTGTCAGCAGGGAGTCTGCTCTTCCCTCCCCCACTACCCCTACTTGTGTTCCCTCTCTCTCTGTGTCTCTCTCTGTCAAATAAATAAATAAAATCTTTAAAAAAAAAAGTAATGATGAGGGTTACTGGGGGGTGGGAGGGTAGGGATAGGGTGGATGGGTTATGGACATTGGGGAGGGTTTGTGCTTTGGTGAATGCTGTGAAAGATGTAAGCCTGATGATTCACAGACCTGTACCCCTTGGGCAAATAATAAAAATAAAATTAAAAAAAAAAAAAGTAATGAATCACTGAACACTACATCAAAAACCAATGATGTACTATAAAGTGGCTAACGGAACATAAAAAAAAAGTACTTAAAAACTAAGTCCTATGGGATAAAATAGTCACAAAACATGTATCTCACTAAGGACTGGCATCCAAGGTACATAAAGAACACCTATAACTCAATAATAAAAAGACAATTTAATTTTCAAAATGGTCAAAGGACTGAACAAAACTTCACTGAAGATATATGAATGGCCAATAAGCACAAGAAGAGATCCTGACATCATTATTCACCAGAAAATGCACAATAAAAACACAAAGATATACTATTACCCATCAAGGAACATGGCTAAAATTTGTTTAAGACTGACAATACCAAATGTTAGCAAGGATGTAGAGCAACCAAAACTCTCACAAATGGTTTGCAGGACTGTGAAAGGGAACAAGCACTGGTAGTTTCTTATAAAACTAAATTAATAGTTTTCTTATAAAACTAAAATGAAGGGCACCTAGGTGGCTCAGTGGGTTAAGCCTCTGCCTTTGGCTCAGGTCATGATCTCAGGGTCCTGGGATTGAGTCCCACATCGGACTCTCTGCTCAACAGGGAGCCTGTTTCCCCCCTCTCTCTCTGCCTGCCTCTCCGCCTACTTGTGATCTCTCTCTCTCTCTGTCAAATAAATAAACAAAATCTTAAAAAAAAAAACAAAACTAAAATGAATCTCTACTCAATGACCCAACAATTTTTTTCCTAGGGGTTTACCCAGAAGAAAACACAGGTCCATAAAAAGACTTAAATAAAAATATGGTTTCCCCTAGTAGGTGAGAGCATGAATAAAATGGGAAGGAACATGAAGGAACTTCCTAGGATGATAATAATATTGAATTACCCATGCATATACATTTATCAAAACTCAATAAACACACATTTCAGATTTTTACATTTCACTAAATATGAATTTTACCTGAATGAATACTGAACTCTAGCTGATATGCAAACCGAAGTATATTTGGGGGAAGAAGTATACTGATACTTATAATTTATTTTTTAATGCATCAAAAAATAAGATGCACTGATATGTAATATATCTTTATATATCATTATATACATCCATATATATGAATAGGTATGTGATAAAAATATTAAAAGACTAATGGCAGAATCTCAGTGGTGAGTATATATCTGTTCATTTAAAAATCTTTCAACTTGGCCATTATTTGAGATTTTCATTGTAAATTATTGCAGGGGAGGTGGGGACTAAGTCCACAGAATGGAAGTCATAACAGTTCGTACTAGAAAAACATCCTCAGATACTGAAAGGCATTTTATTGCCATGATATTGGTAATCTTCAAGAAAGAACTCAAGTGATAGTGATCCCAGACTAATTAAAAGGAGTTTCCTATTTATCAATATCCCCTATTAAATTCTAAATATCTCATTTTAGACCCAAAGAGACCTCCAGATTTAAAGTGAGGGGGTGGAAAACAATTTACCACGCTAATGGACATCAAAAGAAAGCTGGAGTGGCAATCCTTATATCACATAAATAAGATTTTAAGCCAAAGACTATAATAAGAGATGAGGAAGGACACTATATCATACTTAAAGGATCTGTCCAACAGAGGACCTAACAATTTTAAATATCTATGCCCCTAACATGGAAGCAGCCAATTATATAAACCAATTAATAACAAAATCAAAGAAACACATCAACAATAATACAATAATAACACTCCCCTTACTGAAATGGACAGATCATCTAAGCAAAAGATCAACAAGGAAATAAAGGAAATAAAGGGTTAAATGACACCCTGGACCAGCTGGACATCACAGATACATTCAGAACATTCCAACCCAAAACAAAAGAATACACATTCTTCTCTAGTGCACATGGAACATTCTCCAGAATAGACCACATTCTGGGTCACAAATCAGGTCTCAACTGGTACCAAAAGATTGGGATCATTCCCTGTATATTTTCAGACCATAATGCTCTAAAACTGGAACTCAATCACAAGAGGAAAGTTGGAAAGAACTCAAATACATGAAGGCCAAAGAATACTAAAGAATGAATGGGTCAACTGNAAGAACACCCTACTCAAGAATGAATGGGTCAACCAGGAAATTAAAGAAGAATTAAAAAAATTCATGGAAACAAATGAAAATGAAAACACAACTGTTCAAAATCTTTGGGACACAGCAAAAGCAGTCCTAAGAGGAAAGTATATAGCAATACAAGCCTTTCTCAAGAAACAAGAAAGGTCTCAAGTACACAACCTAACCCTACACCTAAAGGAGCTGGAGAAAGAACAGCAAAGAAAGCCTAAACCCAGCAGAAGAAGAGAAATAATAAAGACCAGAGCAGAGATCAATAAAATAGAAACCAGNATCAATGAAATAGAAACCAAAAGAACAGTGGAACAAATCAATGAAACTAGGAGCTGGTTCTTTGAAAGAATTAATAAGATTGATAAACCCCTGGCCAGACTTATCCAAAAGAAAAGAGAAAGGACTCAAATTAATAAAATCATGAATGAAAGAGGAGAGATCACAACCAACACCAAAGAAATACAAACAATTCTAAGAACATATTATGAGCAACTCTACACCAGCAAATTTGACAATCTGGAAGAAATGGATGCATTCCTAGAGAAATATAAACTAGCAAAACTGAACCAGGAAGAAACTGAAGACCTGAATAGACCCATCACCAGTAAGGAGATTGAAGCAGTCATCAAAAATCTCCCAACGAACAAGAGCCCAGGGCCAGACGGCTTCCCAGGGGAATTCTACCAAACATTTAAAGAAGAATTAATACTTACTCTCCTGAAACTGTTCCAAAAAATAGAATTGGAAGGAAAACTTCCAAACTCCTTTTATGAGGCCAGCATTACCTTGATCCCCAAACCAGGCAAAGACCCCATCAAGAAGGAGAATTACAGACCAATATCTTTGATGAATACGGATGCAAAAATCCTCAACAAAATACTAGCCAATAGGATCCAGCAGCACATAAAAAGGATTATTCACCACGACCAAGTGGGATTTATTCCTGGGATGCAAGGTTGGTTTAACATTCGCAAATCAATCAATGTGATACAAGACATTAATAAAAGAAAGAACAAGAACCATATGATCCTCTCAATAGATGCTGAAAAAGCATTTGACAAAGTACAGCACCCTTTCTTGATCAAAACTCTTCACAGTGTAGGCATAGAGGGTACATATCTCAATATCATCAAAGCCATCTACAAAAAAACCCACAGCAAGATCATTCTCAATGGAGAAAAACTGAGAGCTTTTCCCCTAAAGTCAGGAACACGGCAAGGCTGTCCACTATCACCACTGCTATTCAACATAGTACTAGAAGTCCTAGCCTCAGCAATCAGACAACAAAAAGAAATAAAAGGCATCCAAATCGGCAAGGAAGAGGTCAAACTCTCACTCTTTGCAGATGATATGATACTTTATGTGGAAAACCCAAAGGACTCCACTCCAAAACTGCTAGAACTCATACAGGAATTCAGTAAAGTGTCAGGAGATAAAATCAATGCACAGATATCAGTTGCATTTCTAAATACCAACAACAAAACAGAAGAAAGGGAAATTAAGGAGTCAATCCCATTGACAACTGCACTCCAAACCATAAAATATCTAGGAATAAACCTAACCAAAGAGGCAAAGAATCTGTATTCAGAAAACTATAAAGTACTCATGAAAGAAATTGAGGAAGACACAAAGAAGTGGAAAAACATTCCATGCTCATGGATGGGTAGAATAAATATTGTGAAAATGTCTATGCTACCTAGAGCAATCTACACATTTAATGCAATCCCCATCAAAATACCAGCAATTTATTTCAAAGAAATGGAACAAATAATCCTAAAATTTATATGGAACCAGAAAAGACCCCGAATAGCCAAAGGAATGTTGAAAAAAAAAAGCAAAGTTGGCGGCATCACAATTCCAGATTTCAAGCTCTATTACAAAGCTGTCATCATCAAGACAGTATGGTACTGGCACAAAAACAGACACATAGACCAGTGGAACAGAATAGAGAACCCAGAAATGGACCCTCAACTCTATGGTCAACTAATCTTTGACAAAGCAGGAAAGAATGTCCGATGGAAAAAAGACAGTCTCTTCGACAAATGGTGTTGGGAAAACTGGTCAGCCACATGCAGAAAAATGAAACTGGATCATTTCCTGACACCACACACAAAAATAGACTCAAAATGGATGAAAGACCTCAATGTGAGAAAGGAATCCATCAAAATCCTGAGAACACAGGCAGCAACCTCTTCAATCTCAGCCACAGCAACTTCTTTCTAGGAACATCACCAAAGGCAAGGGAAGTAAGGGCAAAAATGAACAATTATTCATCAAGATTAAAAGCTTTTGCACAGCAAAGGAAACAGTCAACAAAACCAAAACCAACTGAACAGAATGGGAGAAGATATTTGCAAATGACATATCAGATAAAGGGCTAGTATCCAAAATCTATAAAGAGCTTCTCAAACTCAACACCCATAGAACAAAAAACCCAGTCAAGAAATGGGCAGAAGACATGAACAGACATTTCTCCAAGGAAAACATCCAAATGGCCAACATCACTCGGCATCAGGGAAATAAAATCAAAACCACAGTGAGATACCACCTCACACCAGGCAGAAGAGCTAAAATTAATAAGTCAGGAAATGACAGATGTTGGCGAGGTTGCGGAGAAAGGGGAACCCTCCTACACTGTTGGTGGGAATGCAAACTGGTGCAGCCACTCTGGAAAACAGTATGGAGGTTCCTCAAAAAGTTGAAAATAGAGCTACCCTACAACCCAGCAATCGCACTACTGGATATTAACCCTAAAGACACAAAGGTAGTGTTCCTCAGGGGCACGTGCACCCGAATGTTTATAGCAGCAATGTCCACAATAGCCAAACTATGGAAAGAACCTAGATGTCCATCAACAGATGAATGGATAAAGAAGATGTGGTATATATATACAATGGAATACTATGCAGCCATCAAAAGAAATGAAATCTTGCCATTTGCAATGACATGGATGGAACTAGAGGGTATTATGCTAAGGGAAATAAGTCAATCAGAGAAAGACAATTATCATATGATCTCTCTAACATGAGGAACTTGAGGGGCAGGGCGGGGGGGTCATGCAGAGCAGGGAGGGGAAAAAATAAAACAAGATGGGATCAGGAAGGAGACAAACTATGAGACTCTTAATCTCACGAAACAAACTGAGGGTTACCGGGGGGTGGGACGGCAGGGATAGGGTGGATGGGTTATGGACACTGGGGAGGGTTTGTGCTCTGGTGAGTGCTGTGAAAGGTGTAAGCCTGATGATTCAAAGACCTGTACCTCCGGGTCAAATTAAAAAAAAAAAAATTCTAAATATAAAATCTGATGACACTTTCCTTCTCAAGATTATCAATACTATACTTAATTATCTTCATTAGATACTCAGAAAGTATGTACTTGGGAAGGGGAAAACAAAACCTAAACCTCCAGGGCCACCTGAGTGGCTCAGTGTGTTAAGCCTCTGCCTTCGGCTCGGGTCATGATCTCAGGGTCCTGGAATCGAGCCCCACATCGGGCTCTCTGCTCAGCAGGGAGCCTGCTTCCCCCTCTCTTTCTCTGCCTGCCTACTTGTGATCTCTCTGTGTCAAATAAATAAATAAAATCTTTAAAAAAACAAAAAAACCTAAGCCTCCTCCCACTTCATTTAGTAATTACTCAACCTTGCGCAGAGGAGAGGCACCTGGATAGCTCAGTTAAGCATCCAACTCTTGATATCAGCTCAAGTCTCGATCTCAGGGTTGTGAGTTCAAGCCCCACATTGTTTTATAAAACAAAAACAAAAACAAAACAAAACAAAACACATTGTACATGTGTTAGTAGTTGTCAGGTCAGGGGCTTGTGGGAAAATAGGGAGAAACTGCTTAATGCTTAATGTAGGAGGGGTTTTACTCTAGAGTAATTGAAAATGTTTGGGAACTACACAGAGATGATGGTTGCACAATACTGTGAAATGCACTAAGTACAAATAATTATTCACTTTAAAATGGTTAATTATGTGTTATGTGAATTTTGACTCAATAAATTATTTTAAAAAGAAAATGAGTACAGCAGGAAGTGCTTTGCCACAATGAACTTGGATATGTTACCAAAAGAAGACAGAATCAATAGTGCAATATACAAGAAATATATAAACAAACATAAACCAAAAATGACTTTGACGGGTCAAAAAAAATTTCAAGATGCCATTCCAGGTTCATCAAATTATGAATTTAAAGGAAAGAGAGTCAAGAGTATTTAAACAGAAATGAATCAAATACCTAGAAAACATAAAAATGTTCATATAAAATCATAAGAAAAAGAACCTGAGTTTAGAATGTGAGAAAAAAATTTAATAAGTCAATGACTTTCGTTTCAGTTCTATAATCTATAGTGAATCAAAACTGATAATTTGGAAGATGAAAATTATACAATGCACCTAGCACAGTGTCTAGTATTCATAAGTCCTTAATGAAGGTTGCATTTGAAGAAAACCAACTGGCTAGCAATTTACAGTGAATTAGAGAGCCGGAATAACATAGTTGGGATATTAGTGAAATAAGTCAGTAATGAGGTTCAAACAAACTAACAACAAAAACCAAGCTCTGAATGTTTTAGGAGAGAAATCTTCTTATGCCTTCAGGAAACAGACAATTCCTAAAACTACTTTAAATGTCTTAGGGCATTGAGGAAAGAGTCTCTGCTCTCCTTAAGTAGTCAATAAAGTAATATCAAAAATCAACAAAGCACAAAAAATACAATTATAATGCTGCCCTATAAAGGTAGTTATAAAAATTCACAACTAAAATATTAGCAAGCAAAGTGGAACAGTATATTAAAAGGTTAACATGCAACATGTTGAGTGGGTTTATTTGAGGAATATAATGATGGAGCAACCTAGCAAATCTACTAACATTAACAAAACCCATGTTATATTGTGAGATGTTAAAAAAGCAGCTGACAAAATGCAACATCCATTCCTAACAAGAATCTAATAACAAGGGCGCCTGGGTGGCTCAGTGGGTTAAAGCCTCTGCTTTCGGCTCAGGTCATGATCTCAGGGTCCTGGGATCGAGGCCCGCGTCGGGCTCTCTGCTCAGCGGGGAGCCTGCTTCCCCCTCTCTCTGCCTCCTTGTGATCTCTCTCCCTCTGTAAAATAAATAAATAAAATCTTAAAAAAAAAAGTGCAAAAAAAAAAAGAATCTAATAACAAGAATAAAGGTTTCCTTTTTAAATTATTAAAAATTTTGTATCACAAAACAGAAAACACTAGCAGCACTGATTCCTAGAATAAAATACAAGTGCCCACTTTCACCACTATTATCAATAATCCAACTGAACAAAAAAATAAGTATTATATAGTATTCTAGAAATTATCACAGTGAGGTAGTTGATTACAAAATAAATACAAATCAAAACTCAAAAGTATCTAGCTCTAAGTAGTCACATCCCCTTTGGAGAGTCATGATCCAACTGTGGGGTGGTCCCACACTCTCATGATCATGCTCACCAATTGCCCTGAACATAGTTGAAATAGAAAATAGGAAGATGGCTGCAAACCCTTCAGGACAAGGTTTTCAAAACAAAAATAGAAGTTGCAATCTTGGCAGAACTGGACAAAGAGAAAGAACGTTACTAAAGCAGAACCAATCTTCAAAATATCATCCTAGAGCTAGCACTGCACTCTCAGAGACCCTCAATATGGACTTCCAGGATGGTGCTGAACAGCAGCACACTGCAGCAGGCACACACACATTCATCTGGACACTTCAAAACTCAAGACTCGACGTGAGAATCTTATTCTTCCCCTTTTACCTCACCCGAATCCAGAATAAAGAATATATTTGCAATCAAAGTGACTTTATAATATCAAATGCCAAAGCTACTATCAATCAGTGCTATACAAACTATGACTCAGAATTTTGGCAAACTTTCAAATTTTGTTCTTCCTTAAAAGAAAGGTATATATAAGTGAAAGCAAAAATGAGGGTAACCTGGATGATGAGAGGTTTGGAAGTTGTATTATCTGAGGAACTGATCATGCTACCTATGACTGTAACTTTTTTGTAATTCAACTTGATTTTAACTCTTAAATCAGACTCTAAATTGGATGGTTACATAAACTCATCCCCAAGCCCCCAATTAGTTGGGCTAGGTATATTATTTCCACAACAGACTTTAAAGATCCATTTATAGTACTTAGCTTTAAAGAAACAGGAGTATTTTTTAAAAATATAAACCAGGACACCTGGGTGGCTCAATCAGTTAAGTGTCTGCCTTCACCTCAGGTCATGTTCCCAGGGTACTGGGATCGAGCCCCACATCGGGGCTCCCTCTCACCCTCCCCCTGTACTCTCTCTTCTCTCTCAAATAAATAAATAAAATCTTTTAAAAAAATAAAAATATAAGCAAATAGGCTTAAATAAGTTGCATTCATATTTGCTATTTATGGAATTGGTGTCAGTGCACCTTCTGATTTTACAGTCAACATACCCAGAAATATATATATATATACATTTTTTGAGAGAGAGAGTGAGAAAGCACGTGTGATAGGGAGTGAGGAGGGCAAAAGAAAAGAGAGAATCTTAAACAGGCTCCATGCTCAGCACAGAGCTGAGGTGGGGCTCAATCTGACAATCCCAAGATCAGATCATGACCTGAACCAAAATCAAGAGTCAGATGCTTAACAAACTAAGCCACTCAGGCACCCCCATCCAGAAAATATTCTTTGTTAACTCATGAGTAGTTCCCTATTCTCAATTTTAAAAGAAAACCCAAGGGAAGCCTAAATTACCAATCAGTCTTAAACATCTTTCATAAATATACACCCCTATAAATGGGACTAAATTCTATTAAAAGCAGTTACATGACCAAAAAAATCAAAAGTATCTTTAAACAACTACAATAACCAGGAATTACATAACATATAACAAGAAAATAATTATAGTGTTGTAACAAATATAAAATATCTAGTAATAAACTGAACAAGTGAAAACATTTTATTAATACATAAAATTCTACTGCAGAACAAAAGAGATTCTTTTAATAAATGGAGGGTTTAAGCAATGCTCTTATTTGGAAGAATCGATTATTTTAGGTGGTCAATTCTTCAGTTAATGTATAAAATTAATTCAATATTAACTAAAATCACTCTGGACTCTTCTAAAACTTGATAAAGTGTTTAAAATTATCTGTAAAAGTAAATTCATCAGAATTAGGAAAAAAGAAAGAAAGAGAGAGAGAGAGAAAGAAAGATCTCTGAAAAAAACTGGAAACTGAGAAAGGTCCTGGCTTACCACATATCAAAAATTATAATGCTAGAATAACCAAATGTGGTTCTGACACATGAACGTATTACGTTAGAAAATATCAGGAAAAGAACTGAGCATCCAGAACTGAGATCCAAGTACATATAAAAAGTTAGTATACGATGAATGTTAGCATATGATAAAGGTGTTAATTATAATGAATGCATATACACCACATCCCACTGTGTACAAGGACACATGTTTAAGGATTTTCATTACACTCTCATTATATAACAGGGAGAAACCTAAACATTCATCAATAGGAAGAGGTAACTAAAATGTGGCATATTCAGATGATGCCAAATTGTTTATACCATAAAAAAGTTAACACATACAATTCAACAAAACTAATAAAATTTTCTAATTTTCAAAACAAGATTTAGTGTTTAAGGAATACCAAAAAATAATACTAGAGAAGTTGTATTGCGTAAGTAAAAAGTGAAAGCACCAGGGGTGACTGGCTGCTCAGTAGGTAGGTATAGTATATAACACTTGATGTTGTAAGTTCTAGCCTCACAGGGGTTGTAAGTTCTAGCCTCACAGTGGGTGTAGAGATTAAACATAAAATTAAATTAAATTAAAAAGTAAAAGCACCAAAGTCTACCACACTGGCTAGGTTTGAATCTAGGCTATATCACTTACAGTCTATTAGCCAAGGCCAAGTTCCTCAATTTCTCCATGGCTCAAAGTGCTTATCTATAAATTGGAGGACAATAAAAGAGAACCCTTTACGATTATCATGAGGGTTAAATGAAATAACACATAGAGTTCTTAGAATCATTGCCTGGAACATAGTACACACTCAATAAATGTAAACTGCTCTTATGATCATTATTATTTTGCTCCTTATTGCTATCTCTACCAAATATTGGTTGTAGGGGTGCCTGGCTGGCTCAGTCAGTGAAGCATGCAACTCTCAATCTCAGGGTTCTAAATTCAAGTTCACGATGGGTATAGAGATTACTTAAAAAAAAACTTAAAAAATATATGTATGTGGAGATGTATATAAAAGTATTTTTTAAAAAAGATTAGAAGGACAAGGGCACATAAGTGGCTCAGTCAGTTAAGTGTCCAACTCCTGATTTCGGCTCAGGTCATGATCTCAGCGTTCTGAGATTGAGCCCTGCATCAGGTGCCACACTCAGTGCAGAGTCTGGTGGAGATTCTTTCCCTCTCCCTCTGCCCCTCCCCCGCTTCAAATAAATAAATAAATAAAATCTTTTAAAAAGATTATAAGAACAGAACCCCAAACTCATGACACTGATTGCATAGGGAGGATGGGAGGTGCCAAACAGGACATCAACTTTGTGTATGTTTCCATTTTTTTATTTTTAAGATGATTACATAAACTTGACAAAATTTTAGCACTGTTAAATGACAGGAGACGACATAGGAGAGTCCTTTTTTATTACTATACTTCTCTTCAGTCTTAAATTTTTCTCAAAAGAAGCTAAAACAAAAAAGCTAGTATAGTCATTTTGTTTTCAATTACAATATAGTCAAAATTTATCATCACTATCCCATTATTGTTTTGATTTATAACTGGCTTGTTTTTAAATAAAGCATTTTAACAAAAAAACACCCTAAAAATTTCTCTTTTTAAAGGATTAATTTTGGGCACCTGGGTGGCTCAGTGGGTTAAAGCCTCTGCTTTCGGCTCAGGTCATGATCTCAGGGTCCTGGGATCGAGGCCCGCATCGGGCTCTCTGCTCGGCGGGGAGCCTGCTTCCTCCTCTCCCTGTCTCTCTGCCTGCCTTTCTGCCTACTTGTAATCTCTCTCTCTGTGTCAAATAAATAAATAAAATCTTTGAAAAAAAAAAAATAAAAAAAAAATAAAGGATTAATTTTATCTGTCTTGTTTCTAACTATAACATAGGTTTGGAAAACAAAAATCAAGTAACACAGATTTAACAGTATTTTTTTTTTAAAGGTTTTTTATTTATTTCACAGAGGGAGAGAGATCACAAGGAGGCAGAGAGGCAGGCAGAGAGAGAGGGGGAAGCAGGCTCCCCGCTGAGCGAGGAGCCCGATGCGGGCCTCGATCCCAGGACCCTGAGATCATGACCTGAGCCGAAAGCAGAGGCATTAACCCACTGAGCCACCCAGGCGCCCTTAACAGTATTTTTTATCCTTTCTCGGGCATACAGAAATCTGCAGTTACAGGACAAATACCCTAGAGCTGATATATTCATCAGCCTGCTACACGTCAGACATTGTGAGATAGTTTTACTTACAATTTGTCACTCTACATATATATTGTACATAAATATCACAAACATAACCTCTGGGTACAGTCTGATGATGTGTTCTGTACAACAGAAAGATGAATCATGAGACAAGAATTGCTAAAGATAAGGGGATGATGTTTTACAAATAATTCTGATCAATGGAGAAAGGTTCAAACAAAATACTGCATGAGACTTACCATTTTCTTTTTTTTTTTTTAAGATTTATTTATTCATTTGACGGAGACAGAGACAGCAAGAGAGGGAACACAAGCAGAGGGGAGTGGGAGAGGGAGAAGCAGGCTTCCTGCCAAGCAGGGAGCCCAACGCAGAGCTCAATCCCAGGACCCCGGGATCATGACCCGACCCAAAGGCAGACGCCCAATGAATGAGCCACCCAGGTGCCCCGAGAGACTTAACATTTTCTTTTCTTTTTTTTTTATAGATTTATTTATTTATTTATTTATTTATTTATTTATTTATTTGACACAGAGAGAGAGAGATCACAAGTAGGCAGAGAGGCAGGCAGAGAGAGAGGAGAAAGCAGGCTTCCTGCTGAGCAGAGTCCGATGAGGAACTCAGTCCCAGGACCCCCAGACCATGACAGAGCCAAAGGCAGAGGCTTAACCCACTGAGCCACCCAGGCGCCTAAGACTTAACATTTTCAATGAAACTTTTGAGTTACTATTTTTACTAAAAAGACTTACTTTTCCCTTCTTAATACATTATGTTGCAGGCAAATAAAAGAATAAAAAACAATTCATAAGAGTATTTAAATTACAAATTCTGGTTCCTTCAGTGTTAAGCCACTAAATTAGTATCAACTTAAATGTCTGAATTTTTCCTGCTGTAAGCCTCATTCACATTAGCTACAACCAGTAGATCCTCTCTAAATGTAAAAAGTCAGAATACATTAACTTTCTCCCTTACTAAGACATAAAATAAAGTTATTATTTCTTTAGATACATACAGTATTATACAAAAAGCTAGTTTTCCAAACATCTGTTTCAAAGCTATATTATCTACTAGCTATAGAATCTCCAGTGTTGATGTCCTACAATTGTTCAAAAACAAAGCAAACTTGTTGATTTAATCAACTTTTTGGTATAGTTTTATTATAAGCAACTGTCCAGTTGGGGCAAGGTATAATAATTGATAATTGATTTAATTTTTTCATTTTCCCTGAAACTCCAAGAATATATATAGTAGGTTCACAAAGTCTGTATCTTCATATTCAATCTACCAACATTTTCAAATCTTAAGTCTTACGCTAGTTTATCAACCTCCTACCCCAGCTATAAACAAGATAAGCATGATTCAATAAATATTAGAATGGAATCAGGAAATTAAGACACTAACACCTAAGAAATGACTTTGGGCAAAACTGCTTCCTCCTGAGGGCTCATCTAAAAAATAAGGGAATCAAAGGAACTAATCCCAAAGTTCTTTCCAGTTCTAAAATACCATGGACCTTTATATTTAAAATAACCTTCCCCCAAAATAAAACAAAACCCTAATGTTTAATAACATATAAATTTGGATCTTACTACAGTCTATCCACTTCTGGAAAGAATACAAACACTATACTAGGTTACAGTATCATCAAATTATTTCTTTTTTTTTTTTTAAGTTTTAAAATAATATCTACACCCCATGAGGAGTTCGAACTCATGACCCTGAGGTCAAGAGACACATGCTCTTAGGACTAAGCCAGTCAGGTGCCCCCAAATCATTTAATTATTAAAAAATTAAATATTTGTTTCATGTTGTTACTGTCTTACAGTTTTTATGATATATTTCAAATCTAACAGGCACTCAGTAAAGGCTTGTGAATTGTACATTTTAATCTAATTTTTAAAATGAAAAAAATTTACATTAGAAACTACTGGATGGGGCGCCTGGGTGGCTCAGTGGGTTAAAGCCTCTGCCTTCGGCTCAGGTCATGATCTCAGGGTCCCGGAATCAAGCCCCGATTCTGGCTCTCTGCTCAGCAGGGAGCCTGTTTTCCCCTCTCTCTCTGCCTGCCTCTCTGCCTACTTGTGATTTCTCTCTGTCAAATTAAAAAAAAAAAATCTTTAAAAAAAAGAAAGGAACTTTCAGTCCTATCCCCTGGTCTCTGGGGAGGGGAGAGGAACTGAAGACTGACTGACTTCAACCACCAATGGCCAATGATTTAATCATTTGTGCTTTGTAATGCAATCTCCATTAAAAAGGGGGGAGGGGCCCTAGCTGGCTCTGTCAGTGTAGTGTGCAACTCTTGATCCGCGGGTTGTGAGTTTATTTTTTATTTATTTATTTATTTATTTATTTATTTGGCACAGAGAGAGATCAGATCACAAGTAGGCAGAGAGAGAGGAGGAAGCAGGCTCCCCGCTGAGCAGGGAGCCCGATGCGAGCCTCGATCCCAGGACCCTGAGATCGTGACCTGAGCCGAAGGCAGAGGCTTTAACCCACTGAGCCACCCAGGCGTCCTGGGTTGTGAGTTTAAATCCCATGCTGGGCGCAGAAATTACTTAAAAAGAAAAATTTTTTTTTTTTTTTTTTTATTTCACAGCGGGAGAGAGATCACAAGGAGGCAGAGAGGCAGGCAGAGAGAGAGGGGGAAGCAGGCTCCCTGCTGAGCAGAGAGCCCGATGCGGGCCTCGATCCCAGGACCCTGAGATCATGACCTGAGCCGAAAGCAGAGGCTTTAACCCACTGAGCCACCCAGGCGCCCAAAAAAAGAAAAATTTTTAAAAAAACATGGAATGGAGAGCTTCCAGGTTGGTGAACACATGGAGACTCGGGAGAGTGTCGTGCTCCAATAGGGCATGGAAGCTCTATACTCTTTCTCTACCACCATACCTTGCCCCAGGCATCTCTTCCATCTGGCTATTCCTGAGTTACATTCTTTCATAATAAACTGGGAATCTAGAAAGTAAAATATTTCTCTGAGTTCTGTGAGCCCTTCTAGCAAATCAAACCCAAAGAGGGGTCATTGGAACCTTCAACCTACAGCCAGTTGGTCAGAAGTATAGATGACAATATAACACCTATAACATAGGTGGCGGCAGTCTTCAAGGACTGAACCCTTAACCTGTGGGATCTGAACCTATCTCCAGGTAGACAGTGTTATATTCAGTTGAATTGCAGGACCAATCAGATGGTGTTCAAGAACTGCCTGGTTTTGTATAAAACCCACACATTAAAAGTGGAATTAGAGTCAGAACTGTAGATCTAATTGAAAATTCTCTCTAAGCTGACCCATTACAGTAGCTTCCTTATTCAACTCCGATACCAGGTTCTCCTCAACTCCTGTTCATCCTTCATCTTTCTACAAATTTGTTATGCTCTTGTTTGAAGCCTCAAAAGACTATTGGCTTACCAGGTAAAGGCCAATTGCTTTACACCAGCAACCACCTCCATATAATCAGGAATTTAGGTACTTTCCAATTGTTCTTCTTCCACCCACTCCCACGCCAAGACCTTTCAGAACTTGAAAACTAGGCTTTCTAATTCTCTAAAAGGATACCTCTCACTCAAACTGTAATTAATCAGAGTTTTTTTTTACTGTAACCCTAATAGATAATGCACTTCCCTGGATGGGGACTCCATCTTACTCAAGTTTAATTCCCTAGCATGCAGCCTAAAATACTACAGTGTTCGTTAAATTAACTAATCACAACTGTCTTACATTTAAATAATATCAGCTAACAAAAGAGTAACTTTCAGACAAGTTAACTTCAAATCAGTCGATGACTGACTAAAATTCAATTTAGGAGTTGTACCAACTAAATCATAAACCTATAATTCAACAGAAACAAACTTCTACATACCTTTTTCCTCAGTTCAGTTCTGATATATTAATCTTGGGAAAATGGTGGCTATAACCATTACCATTACTATTTCCAACCACAGATATAATTACTATTCATATAATATCTATACCTAGCCACTAACCTCAAGTGTAAAAGTGTAGCACTAAAGTCTAGAAGTGTAGAACTTCTAAAAAAATGTAGAAGAACTTAAGTGTGTCTGAATTATAATATTGTTCCTTGCTGCAAGTATCCAAAGAAGGCAATGATCCAGAAAGCCTTTCAAAGTTATTACAATCTCCATGAGTAGCAATGGAGGTCAGACTAATGAGAAACTAGGGACTTTGAAAGCAAAGAATACAGTTTGAGAGAAGACAGGAGATAGAAGGTAATGAAATAATAAAATACTACAAAATGATATATAAGTACTTATATTCACAAGGATAGCTGCAAGCAAGACTAAAAATGCAGAGAAGCAAGAAGAGGTCAGAGAATTTCTGAGGGCAAGTTTCAGGAGTTATTTCTAAGTCTGGTTCATGATTCTGTGAAACCAAATGAAGGGAAAACAAACCAGAAGTTCATCTCAATTGATTCAGAAAAAGCGTTTGATGAAATTCAACACCTTTTCATGGGAGAAACAACAAACTAGGAACAGAAGGAAATTACCTCAACATAATAAAAGCCATATATGAAAACCCAGAGCAAACATCATACTCAATGGTGAAAACTTCCTCTAAGATTGGGAAAAGGCAAAGGATGTCTATTGTTGCCACTTTCATTCAACACAGTACTACAAGTTCTAATCAGAGTAATTAGGCATGAAAAATAAACAAAGGGCATCTAAAGTAGAAGAAAAAAAATAAACAGTTGTCTCTGTTCACAGAGAGCTTACTTATTAAAAAAACCCTAGTAAGTCCACACACACACACACACAAAGTTAGAAATTTAGCAAAGTAGCAGGACACAAAGTCAAACATACAAATCTAGTTGCATTTCTGTAACTAATAATGAACAATCTGAAAACAAAATTATGAAAACAATTCCATTATAATAGCATCAAAAAGAGTAAAATACTGAGGAATTAACTTAACCAAGGAGGTAAAAAAAACTTGTACAATGAAAACTACAAAACATTGCTGAAAGAAATGGATGTTAGGAAATATTCTTTCCACTAATGTATATGTTTAATTTTTTTTAAAGAAAAAGTTAATAAAGTCAGTTGGCTTTTCAATAATGTTACTCTAAAGAACAAAATCTCTCCATGGTGGAAAAGGCCAAGAACTGACCTCTCTCCCCTGCTCTCCTTCTATAAGCTATAACTGAGATGTTTAATTCCTGGAAGGAATCATGCTTCTTGCTTTCTATTACAGGACCTTTGCACATAAAGTCCCCTCTACTTAGAGCCTGCCTTCTCCATCCCACCCTCTTTCTCTCAGTTAAACTATCTAGTCACAAGATCTCAGTTTAAATAGCAGTACAGGGATATACTGGGTACTCAATAATTGCTAGTTGAATAAAATGTCACTTCCTCAGGGAAGCTACCCGACTGCACACATATGAGATCATGTCCCTCTTTTAAAATGCTCACAGAGTACCCAATACTTACCTTCTCAGCATTTTTCAGTTTGTGATTATACACTATTTGTGTGTTTATGTGTTTAGCGTCCTCTCATATTAGTCTATAAAGTCACAAGGGCAAAGTTGCTTATATTCTCAGTACTTAGCAAAGGTAAAGCACATAGAGGGACCTCAATAAATATTTGCTGAATTGTGCTGAGCAATCTGCATCTATGTAGGTCATTATTTAATAGAATCCAACTTAAACCCAGATATTATCTTATTCTAAGCTGATATATAATGGAAGCACTTTAAAAGAACTGATTCCAAGTGTGGAAATGCCACAGATAGACCACGTGAATTCCATCTTCAGTCCATTTCTGTCTCCTCTTCTCACTGTATATAATTTTTGGAGTGATTCTAGCTACTCCCAAGGCTTTCACCTACCTCTGATATGTTAATGAGTATAGTCCAAATTCTCTCTCCTGAGCTCCAGACCTGAACACCCACTGCTAACAAGATTTACTACCCACTAAGATGTTCCAAAGGAATCTTAAACTTGTCATTCACTCCTCTGCTACAACTGCACCCGTAAATAAATTTATGAAGCTCTAAATTTGTGAATTTAGAGATTCATAAAAGAAAGACATCAGTAAGGATATTTATCAAAAGCATTAATTAAAGAAGTGAAGGAGGGACACAGACCATCTGGAAAGTTCTACAACTGAAAATAAAGTGCACACTGTAATCCAGCCTTCCCCACCCATGCCCCAAGTGCTTCCCTTCTAGAGGGCTTCATTAGGCTGACTGATTTTGGCTCTCATTAAATCATACAAATTTTCAATGTTTAGCTGCACAAAATTAAACAGCTGATAAGAAGGAAAAAGCTTTTTTTTTTGTTATTATCCCTACTTACAAAGTGAGTACACTTATAAAAAGAAGAGACTTGCTGAGTTTGCTGGCAAATTGTTTTGCTACATCAATAATGAGAACTAGTCAAATAAACCAGGAAGCAGACCTGCTTATTCAGCAAGTAAAGAACTACAGACAAAATCAAATCAAACTAATGGATTTTCGCTTGTATTCAAGAACCACCAATTCACAATCCTGATGAACCAGCTAAACGCCAGCAAAAAAAAAAAAAACAAAAAAAAACCAAAAAAAACCCTGCTGTTGTCTTGTTTTGTTTTGTTTAATTTACAGCAATGATTTACACCACTAAAAGCCAACTGTCCTTTTTTCCACTCATGGTCCAATGCACAAATCCAAATTTAATTACATACATAAATTACCAAATTCACCAATGAAAAGTGGGGCTGGAAAAACAACTAAAGGAATGGAAAAGAAACCAAACAACACTACTATCTTTCTGAAACTGAAATAAATGAAGCACGCTGAAGAATCTGAGCACAAGGGTAGACTAAATAGTACCTACAAGTGAATTTACCAAATTATGAAACTTTCTAACGCTCTCTAGGTGAACAGAGCAATATAGTAACTAACATTCACTGAGCACCTTGAACACTGTGCTAAATCCTTTAACATGTATTATCTTATTTAATCTCAGAACAACTCTGAAATAAGTATTCTTATTATTCTGATTTGCCAGGAAAGACACAGAGAGGCTAAACACAGTTCGACAAAGGTCACCCTGCCAGTAACTGATAGAGTAAGGATTCAAACCAGAGCACTCTGTTACCCAATCACTTCACCACTAAATCATGCTGCTTCTTTTCAGAAAATTAAAGACCTCAGAAGGTTTGAATCAATCAATTGCCAACTCAGTTCATTCTCAGTCCTGCTGCTACGTACGATAAAGTCCACTCCCCCCAGCCACTCTCTCAAGATCACTAAGTCATTAAATCCCAATTGGGTAACAACAACAAAATAATTTTCACAGTCCTTATCAGAAATCTGCAGGATAGAAATGCAAAGGACTGAGAATAGCAAAACAATTTTGATGGAGAATAAAACTGAGCAATTTCCATTATGTGACCTTAAGGCTTATTATAAAGCTACAGTAATCAAGACATGTATATTAGCATCAAGACAGACCAACAGAACAGAACTGAAAGGCCAGAAACAGACCCACACACATATGTCCCATTAATTTTTAACTAAAGTGCCAAGGCAGTTTAATGGGGAAAGGATAACCTTCCACAAAGGGTGCTGGAACCACTGGATATACATCAGGGAAAAAAATGAACTTCAACCCTAATTTTACACCATATACAAAAATCAACTCAAAATGGTTCACAGACCTAAATGTAAGAGCAGAAACCATAAACTCTCTAGGAGAGGGGAGCCTGGGTGGCCCCGTGGGTTAAGTGACCAACTCCTGATTTCAGTTCAGGTCATGATCCCAGGGTCCTGAGACTGAGCCCTGCATCAGGCTCCATGCTGGGCGTGGAGCCTGCTTAAGACTTTCCCTCTCCCTCTGTATCCCCTCCACCCCCCCAACCCCTGCTCTCACACACAAGTGTGCAGTCTCCCTCTGGGTGGGAGGGTGGGGGGGAATCTCCAGAAGAAAATCCAGGAAAAAAATCTTAGTAACCCTGGATTAGGCAAGTATTTCTTAAATAGGAACTCAAAAAATCAACACATTAGACTCTATCAAAATTTAAAAGTTTTGCTCTTCAAAAAGTACTGTTAAGAAAATTAAAGGCCTGCTCAGGTCATGATCCCAGGGTCCTGGGATCAGGCCACATCGGGCTCTCTGCTCAACAGGGAGCCTGCTTCCCCCTCTCCCCCCCACCCACCTCTCTGCCTGCTTCTCTGCCTACTTGTGATCTCTCTCTGTCAAATAAATAAATAAAATCTTAAAAAAAAAAAAAGAAAGAAAATGAAAGGCAAACTCCAAACTGAAAGAAACTATTTGCAAAAGATATATCTAACAAAGGACTTGTGAATACATAAAAACAACTCAACAAAATATAATTTTTTAAATAGACAAAAAATTTGAACAGACATTTCACCGAGATATGTAAGTGGCTAAATAAGCATAAAAAATAATGCTCAACATTCGTCATTAGAGAATTGCAAATTAAAACTTTAGTGATACTATATACTATACACTATACGCACTAAAGTAGCTAAATTTAAAGAAACAGACAATACCAAGTATGCACGAGGATGTGGAGCAACTAAAACCCCCATAAACTGCTGGTGGTAATGTAAAATGGAAAACTGTTTGGCAGTTTATTATAAAACTAAACATACCATACTTACTATATATGCAGCAATTCCACTCCTTAGGGATTTGCCCAGAAAAATGAAAACACACGACCACATAAAAACTTATACCTCAAAGTCTAAAGCAGCTTTATTCATAATAGCCAAAAATTAGAAATTCAAATGTCCATCATCAATTAATAAATAAACAATAGTAATTTACATACTCTTGCCTTCTCTTATCCACTTAATTCCCTAAAGTTCTGAAACTTTTTCTTTTTAATACTTGTTCTTTTTTTTTAACATCAACCATTTCTGTTCAATGCTAAAGCTTAACTCATTATCACTATACAGATACTCCCAAATCCACACCTCTGGCCAGCACCTCTGCAGTCTATGTTTTCAAATGACTGATACTCATTACAATCTCATTGCTTCCCACCCTCAATTCACCATATCCAAAATTAACTTCATCATCTCTTCCAGCTTCCCTAACTCCTCATGCTCCCCTCCCCCTCTCCTACAATACCTTATAAAACCAGCTCCTTCTGATATATCACTTAAGTGCCCAGAGTCAAAACTGTCCTGTAATCTTTGCCTAAATCCTTTCTTTTACTCTCCAGCCTCTTTTAATATTCCCACTGGCCCCACCTGCCTTTATAACCTGCCCTGAGAAACTGTAATGGGCTCCCAAGGAGTCTCCCCATTCCACTGTATCTACCACCTCCTTCTGTTAGATTAATCGTAAAGCTCAGTTCTAACCAATTCATCATTGCCCATAAAAGTCAATGGCTCTACAATTTCCTAGGAAACTGAATACAAGCCATTGTTGTGGGCTTAAGACCATCCAGAGGGAGCCAAGTTTGCCTTGCAATTTCATCTTCCACAACTCCTCTAAATACATCCCTCTCTTGAAAATGCCAAACAGTTCCCACCTCTGTACTTTTGTTCATGCTATACCTTGTAACTGACTGTCCTCATCTATCTAATCTTTACATGTCACAATCCATGCTTCTTCAAAGGCCTATCTCAAAGGTTAGTTCCTCCATGAAGACTTTTGTGTTTTAATCACTTTATTCACCAATATAGAATTCATCACTTCCTCCTCCTAACACTCATAACTCTGATAACACTTTGTTTACACATATTATGACACTTGTACCCTTTGCCTGATTTATTCTTTGTGCACTTGTCTTCATTAACCCTAACCCATTCACCAGACTTAAGCTTTTCAAAACTGGTACTCTGTATTGTCCCTCTAAGCCACTGTCATCCTACCTCTCTTGCTGCAGATGAACAACAAGAGATGTTGCAGTAGATGAATTCTGATCTAATGAACCCTCTGTAATAGATGAATTCTGATCTAATGAGTCTACAAAAAAATTTTTTTAAGTATATATAGCCCATGGAGGGGGGGCTACAAGGATAAATCAAATAAGAGATTTCTTTCTGCCTTTTTTGTTATAGTTGAAACTGCCTGGAGAGAGAGGTTTTTGTTTTTTTTTTTTTAAGATGACCCTCAGAGTCCACTAAACCAAATCTTCCTACAAGAGCATTTTCAGTATAACATTCCTCTGCTTACACATGCACAGTAATTTAAAATGGATTCTGGGCTAGACATTCTCTGTTTGACCCCAGTCTCCCCACACAAACTTAATCTCTATCCTTCCTTCTGTCTTCCTTCTGCTTTGTACCTTTTGAGGCTGACATCTAGGATTACACTGTCCAAACTCCCCTGGTTTTCAGGCGGGTTAGGCCAATGAGAGGCATTAGAAAGAAATCAGAGAACGAAAAGAAAAAGTGGTCCTTATTTCCCTGGCTCCCTCCCCACCTCCAAACATTTCCTCTGCGGCCACAGGTACTATCCACTGGCTTGGCTTTCACTGTTCCAGCTCCCATCAGGCTTCAGTTTTCCTCTTTCCATTGGCTTAAAAGTATCAATGGCTTCCAGATATTGCTGGACCTTGGGAACTTCACAATCCTTTGTTACTTTCTTTAACTCTACCCAAACCTCTATAACTACTCTATTTCCTGCCAGGGCCCTGAGTGATATATAGCTCCCTGGGTTTAAAATTCCTCACTCTGCTTCCCAAGGCTTACAATCCACTATTCCCTCCAACCTATCAAATCTCCTCAGCAGCCCTCTGCTCCCGTCAGGCATGCATCCCTCTCAGTCCTTACCATCACTAAGTTGGAATGTATTCATCCCTACCTCTGCACCCTTAGTCATGCTGCTGCTCCCACTAATGTTCACCCTTTCTCTCTACCTAACAAATCCTACACTTCCTTCAGGTACTAATTCAGTTCCTACCACCTCTCCCACACACACACATAATTAAACCTGTTGTAATAACCTTACTCCAAATTACCTTTTCCATGTTGGAATTTCCATGTCTCTTACACGAAGTACTTTGAAAACTGTAAAAATAAATGCTAGTATTACACTGTATAGACTCTAATTGTTCACCACATACCCCCCAAAGGGAAATAATCTGAACTATTTTAAGTTCCTTCTTTCTATATTCCATCATGTAAGTTAGTATAATGTTAGAAATATAGTAACTCTCGTGGGCAAAATGCAATAAACAAAAATACATCACTACCATGCTCTACTACAAAAAGTTTGTGGTAACTAGCTATAAGCAAATTAACTATGTATTTAATGATTCTGCTTTCAAACTACGTCTACTAGCAACCTTAGGCAGTTTTAGATCAATGCACTTTATAATGAAAGAATCTTTGGGATCGAAAGAGTAAATAAAGCAAGTTATGCCACTTGCCAAGTTCAACAAGCTGTTACGCAAATAGATAAAATTAGTCCAGAAATAAAAGGGAAAGCAGCATACACAGGATATATTTAAGTCATAGCTGACTAGAGACAATACATTTCAACACCAATAGATTTTTGAGAGGCATGAAAAGGCCAGTGGTCTTCATCATAAATTGTTTGTAGAAAAAATCTCCCCCTTCCTTAGAACCATCAATCTGCTGGCATCTAAAGCCTAAGTCATCTCAATCATAACACCTTTTGCTATATTTAATCCCAAAGGCATATCCAATTTATATTTCAAGAACTCATTCTTGGGGTGCCTGGGTGGTTCAGTCTTAAGTGTCTGTCCTTTGGCTCAGGTCATGATCCCAGGGTCCTGAGATCGAGTTCTACGTCAGGCTTCCTGCTCAGCCAGGATTCAGCTTCTCCCTCTCTCTCTGCCTGCTCTCCCTGCTTGTTCTCTCTCTCTCTCTCTCTCTCTCTCTCTCTCTCTCTCTGTCAAATAAATAAATAAATAACCTTAAAAAAAAAAGAAAAAAAACTCATTCTTATGAGCTCCTAAAATAAAAAATGGAGACATAGCTAAAATGCAAGAAAATGGTACTACAGCTAGCTCCTCACACAATCTCAGAATATATGAATATGATTTTGAGGAGAAAAAAAACCTTAAAAGACTCTATGAAAGCTCTAATGGTATTAAAAGATATGGAGGGGAGGGCTTAATAGTACCAAACGTTAACTAGCTTCAAAGTAACTTTTTTCTCTCTTCATCCAAAAAGAAAACAAAGAATGTACTCCTACCACCTTCACTAATGAACTAAAATCAGTCCTAGCTGCATATTTAAAAAAAAATCTCTGTAATTATATGTTAATTTTAACAAAAGCATTTCAATTTATTACTACTTGGAACTTTACAAGAATATACAAATTTCTCCATAGTAGGAAGGTCTGCTACATACAAAGCACAGCCTCCTAGAGGACTCAGAACCCAGAAGAGGATAAGGATATGTGAAGAATTACAATGCAACATGACAACGCTGCATAACAAAGTCACCCAGCAGGGGCTACGGATAACACTAAGGGAATGAAGAGAAGGACAGAGTAGCCAGGACACAATAGACACCCTAAAAGCTGAGTTGAGATGTAAGGGCCTAAAATAGAAGTGTAATAGGTATCTGGTTTGTGAGAAGCTAAATTTTAAGGATACTGAAAAGGTGTACTTAATGAGAACAGGCTCAATCAACATTTTCACACTGCAGTTTTAAATAAAAAATAAGGCATTGCTTAACTACTCATTGCAGCCTTGTTCAGAATAGCAGAAAGGAAAAAAAAGGTAAAAAACAAAAAGGGGAAACAACCTAAGGCCGACGAATAAGGAACTGGTTAAATGAATTATACACATACACTGGGAATCAAGGTAATCATCAAAATGAACGAGATCTACAATTATCTGGAATGTATTAAATTGGAATGATAACCATGATATATTAAGTTAAAAATACATTAAGATGCAATTCCACTCCTAAGTATGTATCCAAAGAAACAAAAACCAGGGACTCAAACAGATATTTCTATTCCCATGTCCACAGCAGCATTATTCACAGTAGCCCAAAGGCAGAAACCCAGGTGTCCATCAACAGATAAATGGATAAACCAAACATGTTATATATAGAGGGATATATAGATATATATACAATGGAATATTTCCCAGGCATGAAAAAAAATGTAATTTTGATATATGTTACATGGATGGACCTTGAAAGTATTATATTTAGTGAAATAAGCCAGACACAGGAGAACAAATTTATGATTCCCCCTTTATGAGGCACCAACGATAGGGAAATTCGCAGATAAAGTACCAAAGAGATTACAGGGGCTGTGGGAGAGGTAGAGGGAATTATTATTTAATGGGTACAGAGTTTTTGTTGGGGATGATAAAAAAGGTTTTGGATATAGATAGCAGTGATGGTTACACAACACTGTAAACACATTTAATGCCAGCGCACTGTATACTTCACAAATGGTTTAAATGATAAATGTTATTTTACTGTAATAAAAAAAGATTTAGAACACTCTGTAGTGTCTACCATTTGTGTAAAAAGAAATAAAAATGAGAGAATATATATGAATGCATGACTGGAGGGCTTTAGAACTTC
Source organism: Ailurus styani (assembly GCA_002007465.1). Classification (NCBI taxonomy): domain Eukaryota; kingdom Metazoa; phylum Chordata; class Mammalia; order Carnivora; family Ailuridae; genus Ailurus; species Ailurus styani. Next base: position 6,271,604 of record LNAC01000018.1, on the reverse strand, counting down.
TGAAAAGATACACAAAGAAACTGGTAACAGTTAATTCTGGGAAAAAATTGGAAAGTAGAAATAGAACATGAATGGGACACATGCGTTTTGCTGTGACCTCCTTTGTACCATGTGAGTTTCTTACTATGTACATATATTAAGAATTTTTTTATTAAAAAAAGAAAAGAATTATCCATGTAAGGATAATCATCCCATGAATGCCAAAACCACTGGAAGAGGTTGTGCAAGAAATGATTTTCACACAATCTCAATATACCACCCCTAGATTACTTACTAGTTACAAAGGGGGGAAAATGTGCATTTACAATGAAGTGATCTAGTAGTAGTCACCACCTTAAACAAGTGATCAAATTTAGCATCGTCTAAAATGGAAAAAAAAATGGCATTAACTGCCTCCTGAGGTGATGTTAGAAGTACACAGCATCTAGGGGCGCGTTACTTCGGCTCAGGTCATGATCTCAGGGTGCTGGGATTGAGGGGAGCCTGCTTCCCTTTCTCTCTCTGCCTGCCTCTCTGCCTACTTGTGATCTCTCCCTCTCTCTATCTCTCTCTCTTGTGCGCGCGCTGTCAAATAAATAATCTTTTTTAAAAAAAAGTACACAGCATCTATATAGTGCTCATGCAATTAATGTTTAACTTGAATATACAATCTTAAAGAAAAAAATCAGTTAATTCAGATTGTAGGACATTATATAAGACAAATTGCCTAGATTCTTCAATAAAGTTAATGTCACTTAAAAAAAAAAAAAGGCAGAGGATGGTTCTAGATTAAAAGAGACTAAAGAGAAATAAAACCCCAAAACAATATACCAATGTGATTGCATCTGAGATCAGAAAAAAAAAAGTTATAAAAGATACAAGGGTGGGAAGGGTTTGTGCTTTGGTGAATGCTGTGAAAGATGTAACCCTGATGATTCAGAGACCTGTACCCCTTGGGCAAAGAATAAAAATAAAATAAAAAAATAAAATAAAATAAAAATAAAAGATACAAGGGAAACAAATAGAAAACTTCATATCAGATGATAATGAATTCATGTTATTTTCCTTAGGTGTGACAAAGGTATGAAGCTGTGTTGAAGAATGTCCTGCTTTTTAGGAGACATAAACTCAAAGTATGCAGGGGAAGTTATCTCGGCGACTATAACTTCGTGTTACTTAAAGTGTGTGTGTGTGTGTGTGTGTGTGTGTGTGTACACGCACGCAAAGAAAAGAAAAAAGCAACTGCAACAAAATGTTACGATTTTTGAAAAGAGGCTAAAAGTATATGGGTGTTTACTGTACTATTCTTCAAGTTTTCAAAATCTTTAAGAAATTTTCAAAATAGGGCGCCTGGGTGGCTCAGTGGGTTAAAGCCTCTGCTTTCGGCTCAGGTCCTGGGATCGAGGCCCGCATCGGGCTCCCTGCTCGGCGGGGAGCCTGCTTCCCCCTCTCTCTCTGCCTGCCTCTGCCTCCTTGTGATCTCTCTCCCTCTGTGAAATAAATAAATAAAATCTTTAAAAAAAAAAAAAAGAAATTTTCAAAATAAAAGTTTGGAAACCAACTGATCAGGAACAACTGAGTCCCAGTGACGTAATGAAGAAAGAAATAAGATTATCTTTAACAATAAAAGTATACATTAGAGGGCGCCTGGGTGGCTCAGTGGGTTAAAGCCTCTGCTTTCGGCTCAGGTCATGATCTCAGCATCCTGGGATGGAGGCCGGCATCGGGCTCTCTGCTCTGCAGGGAGCCTGCTTCCTCCTCTCTCTGCCTGCCTCTCTGCCTACTTGTAATCTCTCTCTCTCTGTGTCAAATAAATAAATAAAATCTTTAAAAAAAAAAAGTATACATTAGAGTTAAACAATGAGTATTATTTTTCCACAATTAACACCATATCCCTCCTGATGGAGCCTATGTAATAAATTCATTTATTCCCAGGAGTATCTGTAGTAAGCAAATCTCACTTTTAATTTCCCTGCTACAAAAATCATTTTCCTTTAAGAAATTACAGTGATATTATCTCTATAAATTCAAGAGTTAGATCTGAAGTCTTACTCAAAAAGAGGCAGACAAAAAAACTCCCATAAATATCAACAATAAATTGTCTATTTTTCCTAGAAGGAAAATAAAAGCCAGACAGCAAGAGAACAAGTTTACTTCGTGTGCTTTATACAAACTGCACAGAAGGAAGCTAAAAGGTAGGGAATAACTTGGGCTCAAAAAAGAGAAGGCATAACTTTCCATCTCTTAAATTTTCAACCCACATCTTCATTGTTTTAAAACGGTATGAATTCCTATATCAGAAAACATCTAGGCAAAACTCTATTACAACATGACTGGATGTAAATTACAACAAGGAAAATCTACATAACAAAATTGATTTAGAAATGAGCTTAGCTATCTGAATATATGTTATGTCTTAAGAATTCACATATAAACAAAACAATGAAGTCACACTATGAAGACATGACTCAGAAGGAAATGGAAAGGAAGCTTGTCTTGTTCCCTCATCTTCAATCCTCCTTCCCTCCTAAAAAATCTCTCAGATTGACAGAAAACAGAAGAATTTGAAAATAAGTCCATCCCTGTGGAAGTAATCCAACTGTATGCTTATTATACATGCACTTCCATAAATTTATATATTTTGGTAAGTTTTTAAGACATTTTTTAATGGGAAAAAAGTTTTTAATGAGGGGCTCCTGGGTGGCTCAGTTGGTTAAGCAGCTGCCTTCGGCTCAGGTCATGATCCCAGGGTCCTGGGATCAAGCCTCACATCATGTTCCCTGCTCAGTGGGAAGTGCTTTTCTCCATCTCTCTGCCCTTCCCTCCGACTCAGGCTCGCTCACGTACTCTATCTCTCTAATAAGTAAAATTTTGTTTAAAAAAATTTTTTTTAATTTTAATGAACTACCTAAGTTCAACTCTAACAAACATGTAAAGAACCTAAATGCTGAAAATTACACAACACACAAATGAAAAACATCGAAGTAGATCAAAATAAATGGAGAGACATACCATGTTCCTAGACTGGAAGACTAAATATACAAATATCAGTTCTCCTCCAAATTGATCTACAGATTTAATACAATACTATAGACAAATTTTTTTTAAGATTTTATTTTTAAATTTTTTAATGTAATCTCTACCCCCCAACTTGGGGCTTAAACTCATGACCCAATATCAAGAGTCACATGCTCTACTGACTGAGTCAGCCAGCCGCCCCTAGACAAGCTTATATAGAAAGAAAAAGTTTCTAGCATAGCTAAAATTGTCTTACCATCAACTTAGAACCAGCAAGAAAATACAGAGAGATGCAAATAAAATATAACCCAATTCTCAAAAGGAAAAGTATTCTTAAAATAAGACCACCCCCAAAATATGCTTGGGCAAAGAAAGTGATTAACTAAGCAAATTACTAGATGCCGTCAATAATACAGAAAGCAAGATTTGCTGAAGAACTGACTTCAAGTACAAAAACCATTCCACAACACAACAGACTCCTTTCCTTTCCCTACCACTCCAAAAGTATAGATAGTCAGATGGTTATATACACACCCACTCATACACACTAAAAGAGCCCATATAATACAATGCTCCAAAAGAGCCATGCTTTATTCTTCTTAATGCTTACCTGAACATTAAGGTCTGAGTTACTTTTGATCCAGTATAATGTGAAAATAAGGGTTTTTCCCCAAATTCTACAATAAAATAAGCTTTATACTATTCATTGCCTCCTTCAGTCAACCTAATCCCAAAAAGGGGACAAGCCTAGCCTTTACTAACAGGTCAGCCATTAAAGTATCTGTGTGGTATAACTATACATCCCAGTGTGCCCAAGATACTAGCTTTTATGCCAGTCGTTCTGCATGCACCCTTTTACCATGGTAGAGGCAAAAGACCAAGTATCTACATATAGTCTCTTTAAGAATACAGTATTTCAAGTTATAAAACAAAGTGTATAGAATTAAAAAAAAACCTCCCTATACATATAAATCTAGAAAAAAATCTGGAGAACTACACATTAGAATTTAACAGTGGTCAATCTGCATAATTGAACAGTTTTTACCTTTTGCTTTTTATTTTCCTGTCTAAAAAAATTATTTTTTTACAATTGCATATATTACCTTTTACACTTAGCAGAGAATTATTTCCACTTGTTAAAATGTAGCTTTCCTTCTGATCCAAATCCTCATTTCAAAAGCACACTCTATTCATAAATATATTTTATTCATCAAGAACTGAGGCAATGTGATATATATATGTATATACATGTATGTGTATATACATATGGACATACATATATGCACATGCACACACGCACACACACATACACATATAGGGTAGGACACTTTAGCTTTTAAAAGATGCAGAAAATCTAAATTCAAGAACCAGTCTTACTGTGGAAAATATAGTACCTACCTCCTTTTCAGAGTTGTTTAGGGGATCAAACAAGAATCCATGTGAAAGTACTTTAATGCAATACACTAATGTGCGCTATTATTATTACTACAAGCACATAAACAAACTATGTAAACTCATATTTCGTATCTAAAGTAAGGGGGTCTTATTGGAGTTCCAATTCCCTTCCGGTATTAACAGTGTCTCTTAGCTCAGCCTTCTACCTGTATCTAATCTATCTTTTAGGAAGTATACATTTATTATAGATAATCATTCCTGGGTCTCCATGTTTTCTATCTTCTCTAGGACAGAGCCAGCTCTCCATATTCTTCTCTTACGGCTCTGATTGCCTGAAAGTGAAAGAAAATATGTCTGTTCCCTCCAAACAGATGTTAAAATCTTCTTTAAATCTGATTTATATTTTATGATCTGCCATATGTTGCAATGTAGAGTAGTAGCTAGACACATGGACTCTGGAGCCAGACTACCTAGGATCAGAACCAGGGTCTGCTGTGTCACCAACTCTGCAATGTAACCATGAACAATTTATTTAATCTCTCTGAGACTCAATTTGCTCATCTGTAAAGTTGAGGTAACAATAGTACATCAGTGCATAAAGCTGTTAAACAGTGGTAAAAACAGTGTCTGACATATAGTAAATATTATATATGACTTAAGTCCTTTTCTAATATTGCTTCTCTGAAAGTATAATGCTTACAGGCTAGAATAAAACAAGCAACCAACATACGTCTCTTGCTTTTTCTTACTGAAAAATGTCTTCTTATTTACCTATCAAAATGTCTCCACCAACCGTAGTCAAATCATACACACTCATCACCATTAGCCATTTTTCTTTATTCTTTGTTCAAATCCTCTAAGCCAACATTTTCCAAAATTTATTTCCTTTAGAAAATTTGTTTCACTAGTGCTTCAAGATATTCTGAGGTGGGAAAAAAAAAAGGTTCAGTGATCGAATAAATTTGGAAAAGTCTGTGTTAATGTTAACAGGTTTCTTTTACATATTAATATGCACTATTATATTCCAAGAGAGCAGAAATTGCACAATGTTCACCAAATTTATTTGACCCCAAAATCCTTTAGTCAAGGAACCACATTAGGAAATGCTGCTGCTCCAATTCTTTACAACCTTTAATACAAAATATTCTATGTTATATAAACATGTTTAAAATTTCAAACACAAGGTCTGTTCTCAAATTCCTGCTGAGAAATCAGCTCAAGAAACCAGTAATTGCTGCCCTTCACAAATCACTTTTGAAATTTCTGAATATGAACATTGACTTCTAAAAAGAACAGACATCAATAGTCAGCTAGCTACACATTCTAAGTCATAAGATATTACTCATGATGCCATGTTAACTTATTTATTAGCCAAACATCCATTAAACAAAGTCTAATTATTCGATATTCCTAAGAAGTCTCTGAATTTTCAATAAAGACTTGTACTCTTCCCTTAAAGGAATCCCACCCCAGGGCGCCTGGGTGGCTCAGTGGGTTAAAGCCTCTGCTTTGGCTCAGGTCATGGTCTCAGGGTCCTGGGATCGAGGCCCGCATCAGGCTCTCTGCTCTGCGGGGAGCCTGCTTCCTCCTCTCTCTCTCTGCCTGCCTCTCTGCCTATTTGTAATCTCTCTCTCTCTGTGTCAAATAAATAAATAAAATCTTAAAAAAAAAAAAAAAGGAATCCCACCACAGAACCTTGTCAATCATCCCAGAACCAGTTCAAGCATAAATACAGTGCCCTAAATATACAATCTACATTGCTGAAAACTATCAAAAGAACATCACTTAATTCATGAAAAAGAAACAATAGAATTTCACTATTTTGCAATCCCTGATGAATTAATAAATCTAAACAATGATCATCAATAGCTACTAACATCCAAAGAGATAATAAGACCTTATGCACCTCCTGAAACACAAAACACTCCTATTAAGTATTCCTAAAGTAAGAACAAAACTCTAAAAAAATCTATCAATTTACAGGAAATCAGCAGACAAAATAACATATTAAATGACATTACAGAAATGCAATCAGCAAAATGAGACCATGGGAAACTTCTCAGAACAAAGTCTCTTTTAATGAAAAACTTTAAGAAAAAGAAAGATATATATACAAACACACGTACAAGTATGTATGTAAAATAACCAGAAAAATATGAAACCTAACTACATATTTGGTGATATTAAGAACGTGTTATAAATTTATTCTGGTATGATAATGGTATTTTATGAAAAGAGAGAGAGTCTTAGAAATCTGAACTGAAATAGCAGAAATTTACAAATTAAAAATATGTATACTGTGCTTAGGATTTGGTTCAAAAGAGTTCAGGGATTGGGAGTGGAGTGGTAGTGAATAGAAATACAGAGGAAACAAGACTGCCTATAACTCCTAAAGCTCAATTATAAGTACATGGAAGCTCTTTATACTATTCTTTCTCTATATACTATTTCTCTTTATACTATTCTTTGTTTTATATTAACATGTTTAAAATACTTTGCAATAAAAAGGTTTGTTTTTTTTTTTAATGCTGTCTGGGAATTGAATTACCTGCCTAGGACTGCACACAGGACTGCCTAGGACTCCCACAACAGATTAATGCACAGTCAGGCATAACTGAATATAAATTTTCCATGATCAAATTATATTTATAAAGTACTAGAAGAAATCATTTGACATGAATTTCACTAACACTCAACATGTTAAACTCTCTTATATAATTACTCTTCTTTGCAAGCCTGTTTCTAGCTAACCAATTTATGGTTTTCTATGAAAAAAATATAGTGTTTCAGTATACTGTAGTTTTTATTCATTAAAAAAAGCAACAGTCACAAAAAACGTGCAGACAATATTGTACAGTTATCACTACCTTTCTAGTCCTAGTGACCTATGGTACTTCTGGAATTTATCATTAGCAGACTTATTGCATAAGTGCAACGGCTCACTGAGCTCCAAAAGAACTAGTTTTATCTTGTGTACGGAAAACCCTTTCCTGCCTTCCTACTCTGAAATAAAGAGCCAAACCAACAGATGGCAGACCAAGAGGGAGAGGGTGGTGATAAGGAGGCAGTTAAGAGAGAACCAGGGAAAAAGAAAATAACACTGAGAACTGAAAGATAAAAAAAAATTTAAGAATACAAAATATTCAGCAATTCCTTAGATTTTTCCAGAACAAAGTCACATTATGTCACTTATCAACTACTTTAAAGTGAAATGATTCTGAGTTTTGAAAAGTCCTTCTTAATATCTCAGACCAATTTAAGTTAACCAAAGCAATTCAAACTATTTCCAAAATAAACAAGGGAAACGGGATCTACTGAACTTTTATCAGCATTTCACTACTGCTATACATTCACATCAGCCTTTTCAGAAGCTACCAAACTTTTTTTTTTTACCTCAAAAAAGTAAAGCACTCCACCTCTATCCTAATCTACAATACAAAAAAAAAAAAAAAAAGCATCAACATTACTGCAGCCTAAATGGTAAAAGGTTTACATTAAAATATTAGTTTAAGGGGCGCCTGGGTGGCTCAGTGGGTTAAGCCTCTGCCTTCAGCTCAGGTCATGATCTCAGGGTCCTGGGATTGAGGCCCGCATAGGGCTTTCTGCTCAGCGGGGAGCCTGCTTCCCTCTCTCTCTGCCTGCCTCTCTGCCTACTTATGATCTCTCTCTCTCTGTCAAATAAATAAAATCTTTAAAAAATATATATATTAGTTTAAAAAACATTACAACGGTGTTGCAATTAGAATTATAGTTTTAATCTAAATTATATTTCTTAAAAACAGCTATGCTTTCTTTTTTTTTTTTTTTAAAGATTTTATTTATTTATTTGACACAGAGAGAGAGATCAGATCACAAGTAGGCAGAGAGGCAGGCAGAGAGGCAGGAGGAAGCAGGCTCCCCACTGAGCAGGGAGCCAGATGCGGGCCTCAATCCCAGGACCCTGAGATCATGACCTGAGCCGAAAGCAGAGGCTTTAACCCACTGAGCCACCCAGGCGCCCACAGCTATGCTTTAATATAACATTAAGAACGTGCCAATTACAACAGGCCACCTTTGCCCATTCATCATGCCAAGTTATCTTCTGCTTCCAGATTAAGCAATTTCTAATCACCTATTTAAGTCATCAAGCCCATTAACCACCATACAATGCAAAAGTCCAGGGGTGCTTGGATAGCTGAGTCAGCTAAGGGCTGCCTTCAGCTCAGGTCACAATTCCAGGGTCCTGGGACTGAGCCCCACTTAGGGCTTTCTGCTCAGCAGGGAGTCTGCTTCTCCCTCTCCCCAGCCCATCCTGCTCTCACTTGTGCTCTCTTTCTCTCAAATAAATCCTTAAAAACAAAACAAAACAAAACAAAACAAAACAAAAATGCGGAAGTCCACCACTCAGACACACTCTGGCAGTTTTGCAAAGAAATAGCAACTTCCTTTATGAATAGAGAACCTAATAAAAGAAGGTCTAGGAATTAGAGGTTATTCAAAGGCTCATTCCTCAAAGGCACCTCTCTCTGTCAAATGTCAGAATATCTACCCTGTCTCTCTCACAGAGGTATTATGAAGATCAACTGAGAAAATGGTTACCAACGTACTTTCCAAACTAGAAGTCACGTACACTACACAAATATGTATGTGTGTGTATACATATGTACACACACACAAATGTAAGTCATTACCATTTCACTACCTGACTGCAACCCAGACAGTTTACAGACTAAACCTGCTCCTTAATATCATTAGGTTTCAAGGTCTACCAAGAAACTTCATATTCCAGGGCTTAAAGATTTATTAATATTCACCTTCCTATGGCAATGTCCAATTCTTATACCAATTATTAGTTCTCTTCTACCATCTATTCCCCCTCTTTGGCAGAAGAAAACTAGAAACATTCTTTAAGAACTCAAAGCAACATGTGGCACCTAAATTCTGTCTGTCAAGATGAGTTCCTCAACACCTATGTAGAATGGCCTTGCCCAAATATTAGTTGGATAGGATTTTATTTTATTTTTCTTAAAGATTTATTTATTTGAGAGAGAAAGAGAGAGTAGGTGCGCACACATGAACAGGGGGACAGGCAGAGGAAGGGAGGGGGAGAAGAGGGACGGAGGGGGAGAGAGAGAGAGAGAAAATCTTAAGCAGACTCCCTGCTGAGCACAGAGCCCCTATGCAGGGTTCCATCTCACCACCCTAAGATCATGATCTGAGATGAAATCAAAGAGTCTGATGCTCAATGGACTGAGCCACCCAGGCACCTCAGTGGGAAAGGATTTTAGATCAACCAAAAGTCTTGCCATTTCCATCACACTGAGGCTTGCCATTTCCATGGTCTCCCCCCAACAGTTTTTGCCAACACCTCCCATTGTTACAGAATTCAAACCCACACTCCCACCACCTGCTAGCTGTGTGATCTTGGGCAAGTTACTTAACCTCTCTGTACTTCAATTTCCTTCTCTTCAAAACAAACAGGCTAAATATGATTTAAATAATTAACAATTCAACCATATTTAACTGTGGTTTAAATAATAGATAAAAGTACTTTCAGAGAAAGACAATTATTATATGATCTCACTCATATGTGGAATTTAAGAAACAAAACAGGATCATACGGGAAGAGAGGAAAAAATAAAACAACAAAATCAGGGAGGGATACAAACCATAAGAAACTCTTAATCATAGGAAACAAACTGAGGTTGCTGGAGGGAAGTGGGTGGAGGTAACTGAGTGACGGACATTAAGGAGGGCACATGATGTAATGAGTACTGAGTGTTATATAAGACTGATGAATCAATGACCTCTAACCTCTGAAACCAATAATATATTACATGTTAATTAATTCAATATATAAATAAATAACATAAAAAAGTACTTAGACTAATACCTGGTACACAGTAAACATTCAATAAGTGTTATCCAGTATTATTCCTTTATATGTACATCTGTCTACTCCACCACACCACCTTCACTGAACTACATAAATCTTGCCATCATTCTCCATCATTTCTTCTTTTTAAAAGAATGAAATGTTGAGAAAACAGAAACCATGACCATATTACTGACAAAATTTCATTATATATGATTGGATACTTGGTTGTATAAGAAAATTACACGATATCACCAATAAAAGACACTTTTGCTTTTCAATTATATTAACACGTAGACAATATAATCTTTCTAGTTCTAGATTGTTATCCTATATTTCTAATACTATCAGCAAAGCTGCTTACTTGAATTGTATCACATAAAACTGCCCATTGCCCATTACCCAACAGTTATACGGTATAGTTACTAACACCAGAAAAGGTCTTAAAACATGGCAAAACTTAAAAGAGCTTCTATAAATGCTGCTAATATTTCTTAAAAACTTAAAAGAGCTTCTATAAATGCTGCTAATATTTCTTAATATTTCTTAAATATATCATTCCTAGCTTACTATGTACCAGGGACTTTTGGAAGCACTGGAATGAATAAGACATATAGGTTCATGGTCTCATGGAGTTTACATTCTAGTGAGGAAGACAAATAATAAACAAGTAGACAAGTAAGTCATTAAATTTCAGGAAGCACAAGTGCAAAAAAAATAAAGCAAAAGAGACAAGGAGAGTGGAAATATTTCTTAAAATATTTCTTAAAATATCAGTTTAAGAAAAAGCCAAGACACTTGGACAATAACAATGTATACCCCCCAAAATCAAACTCCACAGACCTTATTTTTATTTTTTTTAAGATTTTATTTATTTATTTGACACAGAGAGAGAGAGATCAGATCACAAGTAGGCAGAGAGGCAGGCAGAGAGAGAGGAGGAAGCAGGCTCCCCACTAAGCAGGGAGCCAGATGTGGGCCTCGATCCCAGAACCCTGAGATCATGACCTGAGCCGAAGGCAGAGGTTTTAACCCACTGAGCCCCCCAGGAGCCCAAACTCTACAGACTTTAAATCAAGAGCTTAAAGTGAGAACAAATAGCTTGCCAAAGTAAGAGGGAATACTGCTATTCTATTAACATCACTACCATTATAATTAGAGAACTAAACACGGCACTGCAACAAGCACGAGAGCTGAACTCCAACTTAATTTTTTTGTATGTTACTTAGCACAGCCTATGCCCAATTATATGCTCTTGACAATGTTATAAATTCTAAATCTTAACTTTCATATGTGAGAAACCAATGCAAAAAAATTCACACTGTTTAACTGATTAATTGTTCTCCTTCAGGGGCACCTGGGTGGCTCAGTCGATCAAGCATCGGACTCTGATTTCATCTCAGGTCATGATCTCAGGGTCGTGAGATTGAGCCCCACATCCAGTTCTGTGCTGGGCATGGAACCTGCTTGGGATCCCCTCTCCCCCTCTCCTTCTACCCCTCCTACTTGTGTTCACTCTCTCTTTCTAAAATAAATTAATTAATCTTAAAAAAAATTAGTTCTGCGTCAGCACAAAACATTAAAAAGGTAGAATTATTTCATCTAATTTAGAGACAATTGTACTCCACAGTCAAGTTCCTAGAGCTGCATTCCTAGCTTACTATGTACCAGGGACTTTTGGAAGCACTGGAATGAATAAGACATATAGGTTCATGGTCTCACGGAGTTTACATTCTAGTGAGGAAGACAAATAATAAACAAGTAGACAAGTTATTAAATTTCAGGAAGCACAAGTGCAAAAAAAATAAAGCAAAAGAGACAAGGAGAGTGGAGGGAAAATGATCACCATTTGTTATAGTGTGATGACTGACAATTTCTCTAAAGAGGTAAACTCTGAGAACTCTTTTTTAAGCAAACAACTTGAATGATGTGAAGGAGGAAGCAGCGCAAAGATCTGAAGGAAGAGCGCTGTGAGCCTAGCAAGAACAAGTCCTAAGCCCTGGGAATGTACCTGTTGTGATGAAAGAATATAGTTCAGTGTAGTTCAGCATAGCACAAGCAGAATGAATAGAGAGAGGTAGCCAGGGATTAACTACATCATGTAGTGCCTTGTGAGTCAATGCCAGGAATTTGGTTGTTACTTTAATTGTAGAAGGAAGTCATTGTAAAGTATTAAATAGAGGAGTGGCCTATCTGATTCACAGTTAAAAAGATCATTCTAGCTACAAGTGGAGAACAGACAGTCAGAGATCAAATGAGAAAGCAGGGAAACCAGTAAAGAGACTATTGTAATTATCTAAAAGCAGGAGATAATGGTAGTTTAGACCAAAATTATAAGGTAGAAACAACCACAATATATGATCAGATTAGAAAGATATTCAAAAGATAAAGTCAAGAGGTTTTGCTGATAGGGTATAAAGAAATGAGAAAAATCACAACTGACACTGAGGGTTTTGGCCCAAGTGACTAGTCGAATGGTCCAACCATTACTAACAGTTGATTCAGAGGAAATAATGAGGACAAAAATCACACCTTCTTTATTGTACAAACTTAGTCTGAGCTGCCTATTAGTCAATGAAATATGAAATAAGCAGATGAACTCTAATACTGGACCTCAGGGAAGCGGTCTGGGCTAAAGGCATAAATGTGGAAGTCAATCAGCAAAGGGAGTTTTTAAAGCCACAGAAATGAATAAATGAAGATTGGAAAGATTTGTTTAAACCTCACATCAGGCCTATGATGTAGCAACTATTATTATTCTCATTTTTACAGGTCAGGAAGCTAAGAGACTAAGACTTGTCCACCATCACTCTGCTAACAAGTGGCAGAATTAGGAAAAAATAAACAAACAGATCTGACTACAATGACCTTCTCAACTGAAGTTCATCATCTAAACCAGAGAACCTGAAGTGAATACTGGAGTGAATATCTTCTCAATTCTCCCAAGGATGGTATATACCTAGTGCCATTCTAGATGCACTAGAGAGAACTTAATTCTTTACATACAGTGATTGTCCAAATATCCTACAGCATTTAGTTCTTTCATGGAACCCCAGCTGAGAAAAAAGACTTTACTATACTATTATTCTATTCTTCTTCTTCTACTTCTACTATTACTAGGAATCCTTTAAAATGAGAAAGAGATTGGTGAACAGTGTAAGTTAACATCCTATGACTTTTCATGGCCTTCTCTTTGTAACCAGTAAAATCTAGTGTCATTTGGGGTTTGTACAGCAACAAAAGTAATTTTATTTTAAAACTACACAGACCTCTGCTGGTTCCATTCACAATCAGCACTCAGCATCTTTTCTTAAGAACACCAGGTTCCTCAAAAAACTACTAGAATGTAAGCTCCTCTGGTGCAAGATTTTTTGTTTTTGTTTTTTTGTATAGAACTGTCAAATCACTACATTCTACACTTGAAACTATGGTAATATCATGTACCAACTATACTTAATGAAATTTAAAAAAAAGAAAGAAAGAAAGAAAGAAATGAATCTTTGTTTTTCACTGCTGTGTCCCCAGCCTTGGAAGAGTATTCCTTCTGGGAAAGAACCTAAATTTCTAGCTGGCCAGAACTTGTTACCTTGTAAGATGGGGATGTTTTTCATGTTGCCTTAGTATCTTGGTCCCACTAAAATCTGGTAAGATTATCCCCAATCCAGAACTGTAAACTCTCATTTCATCTTCCTTAAGATTAACCTTCTTTCTTATGGAAATATGAAAGGTTCCAGGCACAGCCATTACTGGTCAAAAAACTACCAGACCATGATTTCAATACGTACTGTGTGTACTACTGAAAATAACTAGCATATATGTGAACCAAAACTGTTATATCAAACGTACTCTGGAGAAAAGAATATTCTCCTTACAATTTCAGTTGTCCTTTGTTAAACTCCAGAAGTATTTCAGTGCATGGGTATTATGAATCAATGTAGCAACTCCTATTAAATGCAAAAGATTTCAATGAGCAATCCTGGCTAGATCAGAAATGCATTCCATTGATTTCACCTGCACATAATAACCTACAACTATCAGTGTAATATTGATGGACAATTTATTTCATTTTCAAGCTCTAAGAACCCACCAATGACAGGCATTAATTAAGTGCCCCTACACAACAGGTTCAGGTCACTGAAATGACTACAGAGCATTTTTAAAAATCAGTCACCTCCTGCAATCAATCAATCAATAAATAAAAATAAATAACACGACACATTCCCTGTTGGTGAGGTTATGGGGAAAACAGATGTTCTCATACATTACCAGTGAGAATGTAAATGAGTACACTTCTGTAATATCTAACCCAACTACATACAGTAGTCCCCCCTTATCCAAAGGGGATATGTTCCAAGACCCCCAGTGGGTGCCTGACAGTACCAAATCCTATATATAGTATGTTTTTTCCTACAATACCTATTCATAATGAGGTTTAATTTATAAATTAAGCAGAGTAAGAGATTAACAACAGTAATAATAAAATAGGGTAATTATAACAATACAACTGACCCTTAAACAATGCAGGGGTTGGGGGCACCAATACCACATACAGTTGAAAATCTGCATGCAACTTTTAACTATCCAAAAACTTAACTACTAAAAGCCTATTGTTAACCAGAAGCCTTACTGATAACATAAACAGACAATTAAAACATATTTTGGACATGGTACGTATTACATATTGTATTCTTACAACAAAGTAAGCTAGAGAAAAGAAAATGTTACTAAGAAAATCAGAAGGAAGAGAAAATACATTTACCGTACTGTGTGGATCTAGGCAGTTCAAATCCATGTTGTTCAAAGATCAACTGCGTCCTGTAATAAAAATTATCTGAGGGGTGCCTGGCTCGGGAATGAAACTCTTGATCTCAAGGTTGTAAGTTCAAGCCCCACTTTGGATGTGGAGCCTACTTTAAAAAAAAAAAGTTATCTGAATGTGGTCTCTCAAAATATTTTATTATACTGTACTCAATCTTATGATGATGTGAGATGATAAAATGCCTACATGATGAGATCAAGTGAGGTGAATGACTTAGGCACTGTGATGTAGCATTAGGCTACTACTGACCTTCTTTCTGGCTATACATCAGGAGGAGGATCATCTGCTCTGACCATTGTTGACCACCAGTAAGTGAAACTATAAAAAGAGAAACTGTAGACATAGAGGGACTCCTGCATGCTCAACTTTTGACCCAGCAATCCCACTTATAGAAATTTACTTTGAAGATATACCTCTAACAATACATATGCACAGGTCAGTTACTGCAATACTGTTTATAACTGCAAAATATATGAATATATATATATATGGAATTACCTAAATATATACACTAAATGTATGTTGAATAAATTTGGATAAATCCAGAGAGTGGAGTGCTGTACAGCTATAAAAAAGAATGAAGAATATCTATTAAGAAGAATGAACTAATTTAGGGATTTCCAGGATATCCTGTGATTTCCAGTAAGTAAAAAAAGTAAAATGCAAAAGGGTATCTATAAGATGCTACTCCTCATATAAGAAAGAAAGGAAAAAGCAAACAGTTGGGCAATTCCTCAGACAGTTAAACACAGTTATCATACAACCCAGCAATTCCATGCCTAGGTATATACCCAAGGAACTGAAAATATATGTCCACACAAAAACTTGTACATGAATGTTCACAGCAGTATTATTCACAATAGCCAAAAAATGGAAAACCAAATGTCCATCAAATGATGCATGCATGAATAAAATGTGATATATGCACATACTGGAGTATCGCTCAGCCATAAAAAGGAATGGAGTACAGATATTTGTTACATGGATGAACACTGAAAAATTATGCTAAGTTAAAGAAGCCAGGCCTTGGGCGCCTGGGTGGCTCAGTGGGTTAAAGCCGCTGCCTTCGGCTCAGGTCATGATCCCAGCGTCCTGGGATCGAGGCCCACATCGGGCTCTCTGCTCAGCAGGGAGCCTGCTTCCTCCTCTCTCCTCTCTGCCTGCCTCTCTGCCTACTTGTAATCTCTCTCTCTGTGTCAAATGAATAAATAAAAAATCTTTAAAAAAAAAAAAAAAAAAAAAAAAGAAGCCAGGCCTAAAAGTCAACATTTTACATGATTTCATTTATGGAAATTCCATTATGGAAATGTTCAGAATAGATAAATTCATACAAACATAAAGTAGATTAGTGGTTAACTGGGGCTAAGGAAGGTAGAATGGGAAATGACTGCTAATGGATACAGGGTTTCTTTCTGGAGTGAGGAAAATGTTCTTGAATTAGTGGTAATGGCTGCACAACTGAGAATACACAAAAAACCAATGAACTGGTACATTTTAAAGGGTAAATTTTGTGGTATGTGAATTGTATCTCAATTAAAATTATATGAGAAAAAAAGAAAGGACTATAACAAAACACACATAATCTCTTCATTTGTGCCAAAAAAATAATAGAAGGATTAACCAAAAAACCTAAGAGACTAGTTACCTAAAGAGCAAGAAAAACGGATGTGGGAAAAGGGGATGAAGGTGGGAATCAGGTAGTAGGAATAAGGAGTGGCATTTCTCAACTGTATCTTTTTACGTAGTAATGTTTAGTAATGATAATGTTTCAAATACCTAAATAAATAAATAATCAAAATCAACCAGGATTGCAGGGTAACCCAAAGTGGAATACAAAGAGTAAGAAAAGAACATAACTGCATTACAGATGAATAACATAACACCAAAGGGAGTGGGGAAAAAAGAACTAACCTAAATAACTTTGGAAAATAATATTTTGACTAGACAACACGAGGTTAAAGACAAAAAACAAACAAAAAACTGTACTCTAATTAGAAAATATGTTTCTCATAAGGGTAATGGGTTAGCAATCAGTAACTACTTGATGTGCATTATAAAAGTGAACAAATGGGATATGATCTATTATCTATATGATCTACTGTCTACAGATAATGAGATCCAGGTTTTCACTATCAGAAAAAAAATTACAAATAAGAAATTAGTAAAGGTTTGGGCGCCTGGGTGGCTCAGTGGGTTAAAGCCTCTGCTTTTGGCTCAGGTCATGATCTCAGGGTCCTGGGATTGAGGCCCGCATCGGGCTCTCTGCTCGGCAGGGAGCCTGCTTCCCCCTCTCTCTCTGCCTGCTTCTCTGCCTCCTTGTGATCTCTCTCCCTCTGTGAAATAAATAAATAAAATCTTAAAAAAAAAAAAAAGAAATTAGTAAAGGTTAGAATGAACCTTGTGGTGTTGGACTAGACTAGAAGCTATCAATATGAACTCATGATTTTTAATATATTTAGAAAGATAAATATAGAAATAAATGTCTGTGTGTATGTGTGTGTGCTCACTTGTATGTGTGGGGGGGTAATATTTACACCTGTATTTTCTAGCACTGTCCTCTGAGGGCCAACAAACAATGACACCCCAGTGAGTACACCTAGCAGCCAGATCTTGATCTAAATTCTGTTCTCCAATAAAAAGAATCAGAGTTCCTTAGACAAGCTGTTGATTCTAGGACTGGTACAAGGAAAGATACAATATGAGCGAGAAATAGCCTATGATGCCAGAATATAAGGAAGTGCTTGAAAAAAGAGGAAGGCCAACTTGAAAAGGTTCTTAATGGCCAAAGCTGGAACAATTTGAGTAATAAAAAAATACTACTGGGTTATAAATGTAGAATAAAACAAATACCCATTAGATTATAATAACATAAATAAATAACTGAATAAACAAATGAGAAATATATCTCTTCCTAACAGAAAAATTCCAATAATGTTTTTAAAAAAAGAGGAAAATATAAAATCACCATTAGGTAAACACCACAGTAACTGTTGCAGACAAGATCTATCAACACATGCTAAAATCAGCAGGAGAAAGTATGAGGTGAAAGTCTACCTGCATAGTGTCAAATTATCTCCCCCATGATATGTATCAAAAGGAAGAATAGGGCGCCTGGGTGGCTCAGTGGGTTAAAGCCTCTGCTTTCGGCTCAGGTCATGATCTCAGGGTCCTGGGATCGAGGCCCGCATCGGGCTCCCTGCTCAGCGGGGAGCCTGCTTCCCCCTCTCTCTCTGCCTGCTTCTCTGCCTCCTTGTGATCTCTCTCCCTCTGTGAAATAAATAAATAAAATCTTTAAAAAAAAAAAAAAAAGGAAGAATAGTTAACTTCACAGTGGAAAACAAAGTAGAGTCCACCTTAACAAAGTAATCAAGGTTAAAACATCACTAGCAATAAGATATACCGACACCATGTACCCTCTAAAATGATGCACTGAGGAAGGACACATCATTTGTGGTGTCCTTACAAACATACGTAACTTCAACCTAATCACGAGAAAAACACCAGACAAACCCAAAATGAGAAAAATTCTACAAATTGACAGTATGCATCAAAAATGTCAAAATCATGAAAGACAAGGAAAAAATGAGGAACTATCACAGACTGGAGGAAAATACCACAACTAACTGCAATGAAGGAGGTTGTGGAACAGAAAAAAACATAAGGGGTAAAACTGGTGACACTGCAATAAAGTCTGTAGTTTAGTTAACACCCTGGTTTTGATCACTGTACTATGGTTATGTAAATTGTCAATATCAGATGATGTAGGAAAAATATTATAAAGGAACTCTCTGTACTATCTTTGCAACATTTCTGTAAGTCTAACATTATTTCAAAATAAACAGTTAAAAATAAATAAAATCCATCACTTGATCATCTTACCCAACTGTCATATTTCCTTGCTCAGGGATCTCACCTGTAATTTAATATTTGATTAATTTAGAGGGTCCAGAAAGAGACAGCAGAAAAAACTAAAATCATAAAAATCATACCTGGTATCTAAAAAGTAAATTAGCTACTTTATGTTCCCTTATAGTTTTCTTTAGTCAAAAAAATTTGCTAGCTGTTGTGACTTTACTGGCTTTGCAAACTTCTTTTTAAGTGATGTGACCAATTTAATTGTTTTCGACATCATGATAATCTGCAGTATGTGCCCATAACACATTTCATTTGTCTGTTGAGCCAAAGTTTTATTTACAATTAAAAAATTCTCTTTAACAGGTTATAGTAAGTTTTTTAGTTATTATTACATGGTTGTCCAACTATAAAATTCAAAATTTGTTTCACAAGTCAATTTGCATTTATCCTAACACAAACTTCTCACCACACACCAAACCACAGTCTTCACTATTGTTATTTTACTGAAAATCTGAATTTTAAAAGATTGTTCATTGTATTGAATCTCTCTCTTTTTTTTTAATACTAAGAAGGAATAATTTTGTCTTTTTTGGGAAAAAATGCTTGAGACATTAGAATTCAACTGCTATTTATTATTTACATCCTCTACTAACCAATCCAGCCCAATCAAGAATAGTCTTTGAAATTCCCTTAATCAAACAGGATTTGCAGAAAACGTTTATATTAATAAACAAAGTGACCCATTTATATTTGCTTTCTCCTCATACACCACCAGGATGCCTGCATTGGGAGTAGAATACATGACAAGCAAATGAATGGGTAAGTATCACACATAAACAGCACAACTAGAAATTTAAGAAGCAAAGTGATAAGAGAACCTTAGGAAAAGCAAAATTCATAAAAGTTTAGAATTACAAAAGGCCTTAGTAGGCCATTTAATCCATTCCAATGATCACCCGAGAAAAATGACACTATCCTATTTTTTAAAGCTGCCAGATCTCTAACCTCTCTAAATGTTTCATTCTGCCATATAATCTTCTCATATAATTTGGGAGAAATATTACAAAACTATTCTTTGCCCTACCTAATGCTTTCTTTTCTCAAATAACACATTTTAACTCACTTGCAAGATAAACCCAAGTATAGGTGCATTATATGTTTGTGTACATAGAGACAGACACCTAGGACACTCAATTTTGCTTGTAAAAACTCACACCACAGAAACCTACGTAATCAAAGGCATGTACCCATCCCATCCCAGTCACAAAGGCACTATAACAAACAGGGTCACATAACGATTTTGGTCTAAAAATAACCAATGGAAATCAATGTTATAAAACCTTGAGGTAAACAGGTTTCTTCCCTCTGTGAATAATCATAGTTTGCCTTCCACAAACACTGCTCCTTTTCAGCACCCACCACAGGAAAAACTGTAAAAACACTTATGTACTACATACAAGCAGATAATAATTTTTTAACTTTTAATATTTAAAACCATTTATCTAACAATCATTTTGGAAGAGAGTCCAATGAAAGAGAGATGACAGAGTACAGCCAGTGATAATAAACAAGTAACCAGTTTTAATCGAGTGGACCAAAGTGACTCAAAACAAATCATTTTGATACACTTAGAACGGGGGAAGTCCCAATCAAAGATGAGCCAAGGACTATCTGAAAAAATTGTCTGTTAGGAAACACACCAAAATGGAACCATGAAATGCTATCTCTGGAAATGGAATTACAAGAATGAGTTCAGATTTGGTATTCCTATAATTCTGATTATCCATATTTTCTACTAACTACAGACATTATTTTAAAATTGAGGCAAATTTGTCCCTGCTCACAGCTCCCTGGGTTGGAGAGGATGTCTTTTATATAACCTCCTGGGAAAGGTGGTGCCAGCTCCAGTCCTCGTGTCTCCCAAGAACCTACCACCCATCACAGAAAAGGTTTCACCATGTTGCCTGGGACAGCTCTTGTCATCATCATCCTCATCTTACCCACAGACTAAACAATGCATCTCGTCTCACCTCCTGGTAGCACGGGCTTTATAAATTGTTATTTTACCGAAGCGGGAGATTTGGAGAAAGGTTTACCTGATGATGAGCTGCCCCCACCCAAAAGCAAAGGAAAGGAGAAAGACACGTCGTCTCAACCTCCACCCCTCAAAAGGCGGCCGGCGACGGCGGGGGGGGGGGGGGG